>BJBW01013114.1:2542-19783 GCA_004320125.1 Scolopax mira | reverse complement strand
GGGAAGGGAAGGGAAGGGAAGGGAAGGGAAGACTCCTTGTTCCATTGGCTATTAGGAGGCCCTATGTACTCCATCTCATATGAGTTCTGGGGCCCTGCTCAGCAAAGTGTTGTTTGCTTCTGCCATCTCATGTAACCTCTTAGACCTGAAGAGAGTTTTAAGACATTCTTTCTATGCCTCCATCTGGCTTTGAAGCTAGGACTGAGACCACAGAAAAAGGGGGTTGTAGGGCAAAAGTATTCATGGTCCTTAATCACTCACCAGAGCTAGGCTATAATATATTCTTTCTATTGCGAGGTACTGAGGAAAACATCCTCAGTGCATGGTAGACACCCTAAACTATTGGTGCTAGTGCCAAGGAATTCAAACGCCCACTAGGATGAATAGATTCTTTCATGTCTGTGTAAACTGTCTTTTTTATTGAAAGGGTGATTCTTCTATATGGTCTAAATTAAGTATATTTGGGCAGGTTTGTTTGATATCCAAGATGCTTACAGAGGTTCAGAATAGGGTTAATGATCAAAATGTGGCAGGATTTAAACCACAGTAATGCAAATACAACTATTCAGGAGAACATTCCCAAAACCAAGTGAAACCAAACCAAACAAAAGCAAGGAAATTCAAGAAATCTCATTCATTTCTTGAAGTTTCTTTTGTATAGATCCAGGCAACTATATACTGGCTCTGCAGAGAATCCAAGTCTTTACCCTAACTAGTGCTATCCTTTGGAGAAACACCACTGAAACTGGGATTCTTGAAAAAGTAAGTTCTAGGAAACACAGAAGTTTAATACTTGGCATCTGGGCATGTTGATCCCTTTCACAGGTGGGCTGGAGAAAGAGAGGTACCAGATCTTTTTAGTCTTTTCAGCAGTGCCTTCTACCACCGTAAAATGCACTCAGCCCTAGCATACCCAGGATTTTTTCCTCTTCCATAGGCTGTGAAAAGCCAATTCTGGTATCACAAAGGATAACTATTGCATACCTGAAGAGCATATCTGCATGCAAGACATTACGTCCAAACCACCCTCTGCAAGATGTGATCAAATTTGCCCTATCTTGTCTCCAGAGAGGGGGGTGTGATCAAGTGTCTTGTTCAGCTCTGTTTGACTTCATTGCCACAGATTTTCTACTTTTTTTGACAGGTACCTTATGGCTACATCTTTAAAGCCAGGTCACTGTTTTTACCAGCAGATAACAGAACCTGAATGTGCTATACATGTACTCAGTTCAAGTATTTTATAGATCTTCTGAGGTATTTCTACCTTTTTGGTGGCAACATTTAAAATTGCCAAAGAATAGAATAACAGAACAATCAAGATCTTTTTCTCCTTCTGCACCACTCAGCAAGAAGTACAATTTTGCCCCCTTTTCCTTAAGCTGACAGGTGGATATATACACATTTATATCACTGATGTGAAATATGCTATTCTGTTCGTTCACAAGATCAGTCTTGAAATCTCAGATAAGTTCTCATTTGCATTTATTTTCAAGAAAACAGCTGGTTTTCCCTAGCTTTCAAGAACAGGGCTTAATATGGAATCAGCATCATTCACAGATCAGCTCCTCTTCCCCCACATGATGCCACCCAGAACATATCCAGCACCAATGTATAGATGTGATGTGCCTCTTCTCTCCCTCCCCTTCCCCAGAGGATATCACTCCCTAAAATCTACCTGCACATCTGAGTATATAACCATTTCTTATGTAGCTGTAAAAACAAAACAAAACCACATTGATTAACTTGTATTCATTAATTTTTAAAACTCCAGTCATTTTTTACCTCCTCCAAGCACAATGAGAGAGTAAAGAAGCAAAGGAGAATAGGATAAGGGTTGAGGAAATTGGAAAAAGATGAACAAAAATAAGTAGTCAGTGACCAAGCTAAGCTGCAGCCAGAACTGCCTGTCTGACTGCAGCCTGAACACAGCCACCTTCATTCCTTGCCTGCCTGTCACAAAAATGCCCATATCAAACATAATAAAGTAAAGCCAAGAAGGTTTAAGCTACTGGAAAACTGGAAAATCTTTCCACACCATGCTTCTCATTCCTAAATGCATGTACAGTCATCCTAAAAAAATATTATATTATATACAGGTTCTGCAAAAGCAGAGCCATTGTTATGCCCACAGCTAGAGCAAATTATGCATTGCTAGGAGGCAGTCCTGGAACCACTTTTAAGAAGCTGTCCCCTTTATGCCCAGACTCAGTGTGGCCAATCTCATTTAGGGATGGAAAACAAGAGCCAGGCTAGCAGGGAAGGTTCATTCCACCTCCGTTTCTCCTTCTCTCAACAAGAGGGGGAAGTAGCAAATGAAGTTTGCGGTGTTTTCAGGCAACGATTACTTGTGCCCCTAAGGCATATTCCACTGTAAGAATTTTTAAACAGTGCACGTACACTAAAAAGCAAAGAACTATTGTGGGAAGCAATGGTGAATACGTGTCTCTTTCAGGCTACTCACTAAATCATAGCAATTGTTTGTTCCAGCAGATTTCAGGGGTTGATGCACTTCAGCCCAGGCTTCTTAGATGGGCAGTTTCCTTTACAAAATAATTTCACTGTCCAGTAGAAGGAAGAGTACTTCATGAAAAATAACCCTCTTTTCTGTTCATTTTCAGGTAGGCTTCAAGATGGTGGAAGGTGCTTTCCTATCACCTGAAGGATGGAGCTCAAAGCACCTGCTCCCAAACTCAAACAAAGAGTATCCAGGAGTAAAGAAAAGATAGAAGGAGATAGATCATTAATAATATTTGCTTGCACTAGAATACTCTTCAAGGTTCCAATGTGTCCAAACTCTGCCAGCTGTGGGAGTTGATTGGAGTTCTACCAGTGACTCCCATTAGTTCAGGATTTCATCCATAACCTGCACGACTGGAGATGTGAAGTAAAAAGTAGGGAAAATAGAGTCATGTGGTCACAAAGGTTTTACTTGGAACATTAACAAAAGCAGCATTAGGTGGCTAGTTTCCAGCAGCCAAACTTGCAAAAGGCAAGTTGGAGATTGGGTTTGGAAAAAAGAAAACATTACCTTCCAGGAGACCTAAGAGAAAGCACTTGGAAGAAGGGACTTCATGGAGGAGCATACAAAGTTATTTGCAAATTAGTGGCAACAGCAGTGGTCAAGTTTCTAGCTACAGACTGTTCTCAACTCTGTGTGAGTTCAGGATGAATATCCTCCCTAAGAAATATTTATTTTCTAATGTGCACAGTTTTTTTAACCAAGGGATATGTTCAGACAGCATCAGTTCTCACCTCCTTGTCCCCTTGTTGTTGCACTTGTCATTAAAGAGGGGCAGAGATGGTGCTCTGCCAGTGCCATGCATTCCTCCACCTCCACATCTGTTGCCCTGCTTAAATCTATCAGCTAAATTATTGGCTGAGGTTCAACAGAGTCTATAAGTTTCCCCAATTAACCCATCAGTTAGCAATTCCCAATTGGTGACCTTAATGTGCCTTGTGGATAAAAAGCTTCAAATCTTTTTCTGATCTGAGAAAAGTGGGGGGAGTGGGGGAGCGTGGGGGGGTACCCGCATGAAACAAGGTCAATAGTCTTTCAGCTGTGAATAACCATGCATTTGCAGAACACTGTGAACATGAGCCTTTTACAATTAAATACAGTTATTACATATAACCAGTGCAAGCTTCTATATGTTAATGTATCAGCCAATTAGTTGACATCAACAATTAATCCTCCTTTCTCTCTCACCTAGTTAACATTGAATGAGGTCGGTGCATAGTGGAATTCTCATGTGATTCCTGATTGCATTGTGGAATATGATCAAAAGGCTCTGTTTGAATGTGAATGATTGTGTTCCTTGCTGTACTTGATGGCAATTTACTTAAATATGATACTCTGCAGGAGAACTTGTTCAAAGTAAAGTCACAACAAGCAGTTTATCGTTTCCATGCGTGGTATTTAGGATTATTGCCTCTTGAAAGCCTCTAAAAAAAAAATACCCAGTGGAAGATAATGCCAAGAGGAAGAGCTAAAGCGCTGGTGTTTCCATACTCTCCATTATCAGTGTGTGGCAAAGTGTGTGAGCCTCAAACTAATAACGTGGATACCTTTACAAATTCTTCCAGCCTGGCTACATTCTGTGCACCAACCTCATCTGATCTCAGCGACTAAATCTTCTCAGCCCCGGTGATTTCCACGTCAAACATCTGACTAATTTACACTATTATGGTGCAAAAGCTTCATAGATTGTCATGGAAAAGCTGCTGAAGCATGGTGACAAAAATACTACAGAAGATAAATGTTGAAAAATAATGGGATTTTCATGTAATTGTGAGCTCTCTACTAATTCTCCCACACTTCTCACTTCATTAATAAAATTATCCTTCACTGTAAATTAGGGCACAGGTAGAACATTAGAGTTATAATATTCCACTGGTCTAGACTGTTTACAGTATAACATTTGCCCTGACATAACTACTTATAGGCCTAAATAAATACATATGTCATTGAACAGCTTTTGTTGATACTAAAAAAGAAGTCACGGATTCACAGATTAAACAGAGTTGGGAGGGACCTCTAGAGATCACCCAGTCCAACCCCCCTGCTAAAGCACATCACTCAGGACGGCATCCAGGCGGGTCTTGAAGATCTCCAGAGAAGGTGAGTCCACACCCTCCCTGAGCAGCTTCTTCCAGGGCTCTGTCACCCTCACTGTAAAGAAGTTTTTCCTCATATTTGAATGGAACTTCCCATGTTCCAGCTTGAGCCCATTGCCCCTTGTCCTATCGCTGGAAACCACTGAAAAGAGTCCAGCTTCATCATCCTTCAACTCACCCTTTAGCAACTTATAAACATAGAGACACAAGTCTCCCCTCAGTCTTCTCTTCTCGAGGATGAAGAGCTCCAGCTCTTTGAGCCTTTCCTCATAAGGGAGGTGCTCCAATCCCTTAATTATCTTGGTTGCCCTACACTGGACCCTCGTCCAGGTCATTGATGAATATGTTGAACAGGACTGGGCCGAGTATTGACCCCTGGGGGATGCTGCTGGTTACAGGCCTCCAACTTGACCCTGCTCCATTAATGAAAGCCAGTGAGTCTCAATATATTCCCCAGTGACATTTTCTTTCCTACATCCGTGTTTCTCAGGCAGCTTTCGTCCATCTGAGGCTTTACTCTCAGTTAGCAACACGGAAAGGGAAAGATAGCTACAGCTCAAGACTCCCAAGACCATCTCATTGTTTTTAAGTGTATCTGCCCAATTTGCTGCACTGTCCAGTGAGCTGCTGGGTTTAATCTTGAAGAAGATAAAAAAAAAAAAAAAAAAAAAAAAAGAGAGAATATGAGCAGAACTCTTATTACCAGGTCTAAACAAGCTGCTTTTCTGGAACAAGTGTCTCAAGTACTCCCTGGTGGATCAAGATTATGGTTTCCAAACCTGGTGGGTCAAGATTATGATTTCCAAAATGGTTCAGTTTTTCTCTGGCTGATTGACAAAGAGAAGAAGCAAAGCTCCACTTTCTCACTGCCTCTCCCTTCTCCTTATTTGCTTGCTGGTAGAGAAGCAAAGCTGGTGTGTGTAGCAGGACAGGACTGTGCTGTACTTAGATCTAAATACAAAGTATATTGAGCAAGACAGTGTTTCTTCAGCAGAATAAGAGGAGCACTGGCCATTTCCTCTTTTCCTTGTGGCAGAGCTCCTGAGGCAGAGCGATGTTATGACAGGTCTTACTCAGTGTTTTTGCCTGAGGTTTGATCTATCAAACAGAAGTCTTTCACAAAGGAAATTAGAAGAACAAATAAGAGTTAAATAGGAAACTGTCATTTGTTGCCATTTTTGACAGTTAAATAGTAAGAACATGAGAAAAGTCCTAACGGGTGAGAGCAGTGGTCCATCCAGCCCACTTTAGATGTCAGAGACAACAGAACTGTGAGTCTGGCACACATATGCTTTATATATCTTCACCATCCACAGCTGTTATCAGAGATCTTAGAGGTACACCACGCACTAGGTGGTTTCTTTTTACTGACATATTGTCTGTGAATTTGTCCAATCCTTTTGAACTTAATGATACTATCTGCTTCCACAGCCTTCTGTGCCAGCAAACTCCAGAAGGCATGATAGGCTATAATGACAAAAAATGCCGTGTGAAGCTGAACATTTCTCAGGTGAGAAATGGCCTTGAACTTTTCCCCTCCTTTTTAACAATAATCATCTGTCCTGGTAAAAAGTTAAAGACGTACCTGAAGGCACTACCTGGTCAAGTACTCCTTGTTTGCTGATAGCGGTGAGAAAAGACAAGGGTAGTACCCAGGAGTACTCAGACAACCAAGATTTGCCTCTCACTGCCCTGCATTAACTTCCATGGATTCATCATGTGGCACTCCAGCAGACTAGACTCCAATCTTATGGCTTACACCTCTATGCTTTGATTATTGCTATTAATTCTGTATCTGCCAAGGTGCATAAGTATTCTGGGTGTTTCCAACATCCTTTTCTTTCAGCCTTCATGGTTGGTCCAGAAGATTCTGTTGCGTTTATTGATGGGATGGTGTTTCAGACAAATAAAGGCTTATGGCACAGACAAAGTAGAGTGGAACCAGAACAGGAGAGAAGGGTCAGAACAAACCAAACTGAGTGATTGCTGAGATTTCCTTGCAAGCAACAAAACAAACCTTAGGAGTAGCTCATCATTCACAGAGCAGAACATGTTTAAAGTTAGGAGAATGCCCTGACCAAAAGTTGAGGCAGGCTAAAGGAGGAAAGCTGACCAACAAACTATGGAGGTAAAGTTAGCAGTGGCTGTGGGGAGGCTACATGTGACCAGTAAATTAACCTGAGTATAAAAAAGGGGTCACCCTTAGCTAATTCACTGCTAGTAAATTTGAATTTTGTTCAGGCTGTTGCATCTAGGTGCTACAGAAAATGCTTACTACTCCACCCAGCAACATTCACTCCCTCGCTGGAGACACCAGCTGTACCTATGCCCTGCGAGGTAAATTAAGGCTGGAGTATCAGATCAGAGCTTCAGCTTTAACTCTCAATTTCCTGGCTTTTTGTGGGTTTTAGGCAGACCCTTAATGTTACTTTAATGTAGGGGGTTTCTTGTGGTTTAATATTTCTAAGGGCAGTAAATTATTTCCAGCATATGTAAAAAAGACAAATTTCTCCTGTGGTTAGTGACCACAAAGCAAAACAAGAAACAGAAATACTCAAGAGTAGGGTTCTTGAGAAAAGGTTATAGAGCTTTAAACCTCCCTTTTGATGTTACACACTGAAAAAGAAAGTTCAGTATGAGGCTGATGATTAATACCTTTACAAAGCATAGTAGCAAATAAACGCAACCTGTGTCCATCATCTCTGCATATCAGCACAAAAGGCTTTTTGTCTGTTGTATGAGCAAACACTTTGAAACAATGGCCCCCACTTCCTTATATACAACTCATAAAAATGAACTGCTGAGTAATAAATGTATCCCAGCTTATGAGGAGAGGTCCCAAACTGGCAAGCAATGAAAAAAATGCTGCATCAAAAAATGGCTTGTTTCCACCAGTAATTGATTATTCTAACTTAGCCTTTCCCATGGAGGGGAAAGAGAGTTGACTTGCTGCCTGAAATTGCAGCAGAAACTTTGCTAAGGTTGAGCGAAGAGAGGTTGTGAAGAGATGACTGATATTGTCAGATAAAATCCATGAAGTTTAGGAATTCACAATCTGTGTGGCTGGACAATAGCTAGCTTCATTGTCCCAGACCAGTCTCCTCCAGTAACTGCTTTGACTGCAAGGCTTGAAAGCGCTGGTTACAGCCCTTGTGGGAGAAGATGACCATGCAGGCACTAGGACTACTGGACTTGTGGAGTCCCTCCTATGGCAGCGGTGTGCCCGCTGATGCCTACTGTGTGCCCCACAGCAGTCAGTGGGTCATTTCTCTGCAGGTCCCCAAGGCTTGGCCAACGAAGCTGAGGCAGGTGGCCTTGGCAAAACTCCTGCCCACGTCTCTAAGCCAGGCTTGTGCAATGAAAAGAAGCTGTCGTTGGTTTGTCATAGCTCCAGGGAAGAGCTTATTTTGCTGGGAATAGCAAAGTCTCTGTTTCTTTACTTGTGAACATTTGGGTAAGAAGAGTAAGCGTTGTGAAAACAAGACTTTTTTTCAGGAGGCAAAATCTTTTTGGCGGTACTGACAGTCAGATATATTGAGGATTGTTCATACCGGCTTTGTTCTCAGCACTGTTTAAAAACTCTGGTTGCATCACTCACAGAGCAGATTTCCAGAAGCAATTGTTTGCTTCTAGCTTGGGAAAGAGAGGCTTTCTGCTGGCATGATTTACCTTGTCTGATGTCCAGAGGGACCAAATGCATCAGCATTAAACTGCAGGCCTGAAAATGAATTTGCTTGATTTTCTCATAATATTTTGAAGGTGGCTCCTGGGATAGTACAGGAGAGAATGTTGCCATTTCAATGACACCTTCAGGAGCTCTGTAGGCTCCTCACTCCAGAAATATTACCATAAATTAAAGAAGGGGTGAGAATGGAGGAAGAGATTGTTTGTGCTGTTCTCCCATGCATTACGTTGAGCCGAATGAAATCAAGATGTTAAGAAAACTGCGCATTGTTTTGAGATTGTGATCCTTCTCTTCACAATACAGCTATTCTTGGCCCTAACAGTGGTGATGGGAAGAAGAGGTTTAAAACAGAAAAAAAAAAAAAACCACAACTGGATGTACTTTCAAATAAACACCAGCTCATAACTCTCAGCTACAGCTTTTGAGAGTGATGTTCTTCTGTTAATACAATTGCAAGATCTATAGTCTGCATTAGAAAAGGCAAACTCACTATATTTGATGGGGCTGCAAAATGTCCAGCCTGGAAAGTTACATAAATATTACTTCATTGAATTATTGAAGATTTCCCAAGAGAAATTACTCAATTAATTAAAAATTAACAGTTAATTTAAAATTAATTTCATGAACAATTAGCTCCAATGTTGCTAACCAAAAGGCCATATTCTTCTTTTGCTGGAAAGAAGTTAAAAAGGTCACAGTCTCCCTTGCTACATCACGGTTTGCAAAAAATTATTCACTTCATGCTATGACTGGAAGACATATTATTACTGGCAGCATGTGGTACAAAATTTGCTCCACAAATCACATTCTTCTTTGTGAATCCTTTTTCCTCCCTGATATTGGAAATCCATTCTTCTTTGTCAAACACCTGCCATTGCTTACAGATATTAATACTGCTTTTTTTTCAAATGCTACAGTCCCAGTGAGTAATTCCTTACCTCATTAATGGCTTTGGTGGAACTTATAGAGTGAAATGCTACTTAATGTGAGTAAAAGGCTCAGTGCTTGACCCACTCAGTGTAGCATGCAGCTTGAGTGTTCCCATTAAAAAAACTAGGCATAATAGTTCCTAATTTTTTGGGAGCATTAGGTTATATGTAGTTTACAAGCAACAGCATCAAGTTGCAACCCCCTGCCATGGGCAGGGACACCTCCCACCAGACCAAGTTGCTCAAAGCACCATCCAACCTGGCCTTTTAACACCTCCAGGGATGGGGCATTCACAACTTCTCTGGGCAACCTGTTCCAGTGTCTCACCACCCTCAGAGGAAAGAATTTCTTCCCAATACCTCATCTAAATCTCTGCTCTTTCAGTTTAAAACCGCTACCCCTTGCCCTGTCAATTCACTCCCTGATAAAGAGTCCCTCCCCATCTCTCCTGTAACCCCTTCAGATACTGGAAGGACACTATAAGGTCTTCCCAGAACCTTCTCTTCTCCAGGCTGGAGGCTTCTCCAGGCTCCAACTCTCTCAGCCTCTCTTCATAGGAGAGGTGCTCCAGCCCTCTGACCATCTTCATGGCCTCATATATCAAACCAGTGGGAGTATAACCAATAGTGTAGGTGTATATGTATTCTACAGACATGGAATTACATGCAGTAAACTATAGGGCATATATAACGCTACACATTGACATAAAGAATTAAATACATTGTACTTTGGTGACATCTTCAATTTGATATACTCATAATACTTAGAGGTTAATGAACCCACAACCCTATAAAGCAGGCAAGTATCATTAATCTGTAAGAACTTGCTTATATTTTGCAGAAAGTATAGGACACCACTTTGAAAAACTACTTCATTTTCCTGGCTGATGTTAACTGTTTCCTCATAAACATAAAACATACAGTAAAGTATAATGATGGTATTGGTATTCATCTGGGATGCCTGCATTACTCACCAACAGTGAAATTGTGTATGAATGAGGCAAAAGGTTACAAATAAATACCAATAAATCCTTTAAACTACACTCTACCACCAAGTAAGTTTGGGTTGGGGAAAGGAAGAGATTATCAATGTAAGGGAATAAAAGAAGAAAAAAAATTAATTTTAATACCTAAGAGACTAATAAAGCCAAAATGTTCTAGTTGTCCTACCTCCAACTGCACAAATCTCCATGGAATGAAAAAGTCGATAACCAGTTAATAACCAAGCAGTAGTGTATGTCTTTTCCAGTTAGACATCATTGTTTGAATACCTGCTATCCAGGACCTATGAATACTAGAAGCAGATGGTGTATTTGGACAAAAAATGGAAAACTGCATTTTTTTTACCCTCATCCAACCTAGCTCTGCTCCAGAATATTTTTTTTTTTTAAGAATTTCACTTTGTGTGCAGTTCTCTATTGGGAGAGAAGAAAAAGGGAAGGCAGAAGAAAAAGAGATTTATTTCACATATGATGTGAAGGCAGCAGCAAGTCATCTTTGAGAAAGCAGATCAGTGTCCAAAGAGTTGATGAGACCAATAGAGGAAATGAACAAAGGCTGTGTGCTTGAATGTATGAACGCGTTTGGGTTAAATAGACAAATAGGGTGTAATTCAAATGCATATTAGTTTAGGTACCTTATATAGTTATTCTTCTTAATCAATGTCATGAAGGTGACGGCATAGGTGTGGTTTTATTTCAGCAGATTCTGATATGTATCACTGGAAATGGTGGTTCTCACATTTAAAACTGCCACTGCCTAGATCTGGATTGATTGCAAGACTTGCTAAAGGAGTCACACGTGACAACAAAAGACAGGCTTTCTCAGGCTATGCCATGTCAGTCCCCTACCTCTATCAGATTGAATTTTCCTTTATCTAACACACGAAGTTTGGGATATGCTAAAATCACTCAGTAGTAGCCTGCCCCATTGCCCCAAGAAATGAGTTGAAGGACTCCCACAGAGTTGATCCCGTTAGATCAGGCCCTACAAGGAGCATTCCTCTGCCTGACATTGCTAATGATTGATATATTGAAGCTATTTTTAACTGTAGAATTGGGGATTTCCATTCTTTATCTTCAGGAAAATATTTGGGTTTTTTTTTTCTCTTTTCCACACATACAAGGGAGATAACTCATTTCAGACAGCAAGAATCTTATCAATACAAATATTCTTTTTGCTATTGACCATAAAAGGAAATGATAAACACATGTTATTTCCTGCATATAGACAGTCAGCTCCACTCTATCATTAAATGGGATGCAGATAATCACTCCCCTGATCACTGTCCAGTTTATATGCCAGTTTTAGAAACCCTGTCAGGATTAATTGCAGTTTCAGGGGCTTGTGTTGCCTTTTTGTGGGAACACCACCTTGACCATCAAATATGGAAGTATATTGTTGACTTTCTTCCCAATATCAATACACTGTATCACATTTTTGGTCTTGTAAGTGCTCCCATATGCTATAGAAATAATTAAATTTTTATTGACTTTTTGGCATGGCTCCTAAAGATGAATATCCTTCAGATGCTAAACATTTGATAGGTTTGAAGTTCGGGGAAGTTTCTTTTCATTCTGTGGAAAATATGCATGAGCAGGACAAAGGCAATCTTAAGTCTTTCGATATGGTTGGCCAACAGAAGATAGGAGAGAAGAGCAAGGTTGCCTTTTGTTAAAAGAGCAGATTGTCAAACTGCCAGTCGTACATATATTAACTTTTCTGTTGGGGTTCCAAGCAACAGAATCAGTTCTGCACGAAACAATAAAAACTATCATCCACAGGAAGCAGATATACTTGTAAATTGAAATGATGTGGATGCAAGCAGAGGGATCTATTTTCTCCTTCCCATTAACCTTACACAGAGGCAACAAGTAGTATCTGGGTATTTTCAGATAAATGCTGACAGCCATGCACCAAGCAATACTAATTTTGTATTCATGAAAACCTCTTAAAATCTTGCCTTTCCTTCCTTCCTTCCTTCCTTCCTTCCTTCCTTCCTTCCTTCCTTCCTTCCTTCCTTCCTTCCTTTTATTTATTTTTATTTTATTTTATTTCTTTCTTTACTTCTCTCTCTCTTCCTTTTTTTGACGTTTTATTCCATATCACATAATTTGATCACGGCAATAAAGAATCTTAGAAAATCAGCCTTACTGGACCATATTGACATTCCATAGAGGAAGTGCTCAGATGACAGCTGCTGTTGCAACACTAACTCTAATAGTGGTGATAGTCCTTTCCCCACCTAGCACTAGACAAGCTCAATGTTAATTGGTATTGTTGAGCATTCAGTGTGGGAGGAGGACTATTTCAACTTCAGATGGAAAAGTCTCTCTCTCTCTCTCTCTCTCTCTCTGTGTGAGATCAAACATCTGAGTCCACCTGCCAAGAAATGCAAGGAAGAAGTCACCACATAGTGAATTTTGATCTATTTTTGTTTTTATTTCCTGCTGTTCATGAGAACTAGGAATGCAGATCAGGCTCCACCATCCATCGAGAGGCATGTGTTAGCAAGGCTTCCGCTACTTCTTGGAGAACACCCATTCCCTTGCAGTTTTTGGCCAAACCTTTTGTTCTCTGTGGGCCATTGGTAATTTATCTGTGACTCATCTCTGGCAAGGGAATCCCAAGCCTGTTGGAGTAGCCTGGGAGAGTTCATGGTGATTGATGTGCTCTGAAGATGAATGCCCCCTGTTTTCCCGTCTCAGATTCTCACTCCAGAGTTGCCCTCTGTCCAGAGAAATTTCTGAAAAGCCTTGTATTAAAAGGATCTCCAGAGACTCCTGATGACTCAGCTGGCCAGATGACAAACAGGGCAGAGAAAGACTGACAAGTTGACTGAAGTGCAACTTAAGAAGTCAATCTGAAGGAAGGTTTTGGAGAGAGACAAGGTGTCCTGTATTCCTCTGGATGGATAGGACAGGTTCAGTGATGCAGGTCAGTGAATAGCCTGGATTCTGGAAGGAGGTAGAAACCATTGTAGAAACCATCTGAATGGTTGGCAAATCTCATAAAAAGGTTCCTTACTGGGCTTGCATCCCATCTTATTACCCCAGAGCAGCTGTTTTAAAGAGCAAGCATAAACTCACCCTGGCTATTGCAAGCACGTTTTCTGCAAGGTGAAAGGTTTGGCATCTGGAAGTGTCAGAAAGGAGCCTTTTGCCATAAATCACACCAAAAAGCACTCAAATTTGACATGCGCCTTGAGACCACTTATAGGTTCACCCCTAAATTCCAATATCAAAGAGCAGCCCCTCAAGCTGTAAACTCCTATAATACACCAAGTCTGACATGAGAAGATGCATTAGTGGGGAGTTGAATGGTGGGACTGTTGCTGACACCCCAGGACTCACAGACAGGGGCTGGCACACACAGAGCTGCAAGAACTCCCTGTCTCCAGTGCCCTGCTCCAAGAACGAAGGGGCTTTGCCTTCGCTCAGCTGCAAAAAGCTTTTCCCTTCTCCCCTTTGCCCCCACCTCCCCCTTTCAGGTCCCAGCAGTGGAGCCAGTTGAGGGCAGAGCCAGGAGCTCCTGGGCATGAGTTCCCTGCTCTGTGCTCAGGGCTGAGCCCAGCACAAAGAATCAGACATCTCATGCTTCATTCTTAAGAACAAGGGAAATATATTTTGCCACTATTTTCTCACCACCCAGCATATTTTCTCTGATCAGAAATGAAAATGCTGTGACACCTCTGCCCTTGGGATAGTCAACAGTGGTTGTGAACTCCCTCCATATATTTTTTTTTTCTTTCTGAAATGCCTCCATAAATAAAACAAGCCTCCATAAAATCCACTCTCAGCGAGACTCCTCGGAGGCAGCAGGAGTGGATGTCAGTGTCCGAAAGGTGGGGATAGGCAGCTGCCCCCCGCTTGCTCACACAGACAGCTGTCTCTGACCAGTTCACTTCTCCTGGTGATTTATGAAGCCCTTTGATCAGAAGCGAGTTTTAATTGCCTGAACTGTAGAATCTGACACGTGCTTCATCAAGTCAAAAGCCTGAGCCTCTTCCCCACGCCCTGCTCTTCTCTTCCTTGGATTCAAGCCCCTTAGGATTTTAGGAATCCACCCAATCCCTAAACCCATCTTTCAATCTAACTGGCCACGGGCTCAATAGTTGGCAGAGGAAGGGAAGAAAAAAAAAATGAGAGGAAAGGAAAGGGAAAAAAAGCAAATCACTTCTCTGCCTGAAGTACCGTCGGGTTTCCCAGCCCGGCCACCCCGAGGTCTCAAGAAGAGGCCATGGGGAGGGGAAGGACGGGGGAGCCCTTCTGGTGGGGCACCTGGGGGAGCCATCTCGGCGGAGATGGACCTGGTGGAGCCCTCCCGATGAGGACAGACCCCGGGGAGCCCTCCCGCCGTCGGAGCACCCCGGCCGCCGGAGCCGGGACCCCCGCGGGGAGCAGCCCCGGTCCTGGCCATCGCTGGGGGGAGCGGGTATCGCGTTACTGCCGGGCAGGCAGGAGAAAAGCGAGTGTCAGGCACTGTCAGGTATTAATAGGACTATTTCTCCCCATTAAAGCCATGCCTTTGAGCAAAGGGGTTTTCTTTCATGTTCTCCCCCACCAATACTCTGACAGAACTCCTAAAACTCCGGAATTTTTCAAATCAAAGACATAATCGTTGTCCTTCTGTCCGTTTCCCCCCTCTCTGCCACACACACTATATCCCAAATTGCTTTAACTGTCATTATCCCCAGCACAGATGCCTGTTTAAATTCTTGATTCAAGCCGGAGGACATTTAATAGCTGACTGGATTAAATATTGCAGACTCCAGCACAGAATCTCTTTGAAAATACAGGTCGAGGACTATGCCTAAATTCGCTGGATGAAAACTGATCTATGATATATGTTTTAAGTTCAGATCTGAGGACTGAGGGGAAGGGGGAAGGGAGTCTGTTCTGGATCTGGTTTATATTGGTGTAAAAACCTTGAAGTTGAAAGGTGTTCCAGGATGCTTGGAGAGGGGGAAAGAGAGAGAGAAAGTGAGAGAAAAAAAAAAAAAAAAAAAAAAAGAAGGAAGGAAGGAAAGAAGGAAAGAAGGAAAGAAAGAAAGAAGGAAGGAAGGAAAGAAAGAAAGAAAGAAAGAAAGAAAGAAAGAAAAAGAAAGAAAGAAAGAAAGAAAGAAAGACTAATTAATTAGCTAATCTTTCTACGTGGGAAATGGATATATTTTCCATCGCAAGTAATTAAATATGAAGCACAGCAAAGCACTTTGAAAGTGCTGAGATTCCGTGGAGGAGTTAGCCGCCTGTTTGAAATTAACACTAATTTGGCTCCTACATCAACAACCGCTCCGCAGACAGCATCTCACTCAGTCACTAAATACGTTTGATAGCTCCAGGGTTCAGGAGCGGGTGTGCGTGCGGGTGTGTGTCCGTGTGTCCGGAACACGCACACTTTCACACGCGAAGAAAACCCCTTTTCAAATTTTGAGATGAATGGGAAAAAAACATTCTCCCGTTGTTTTCTAAATTGCACTAAAGAATACAACGGGGCTTTTGCTGAAAACTCTGATATCGGCTGAATATCCCGAGTCCGTCATTTGCGGCGTGGATGGATAAGAAAGGAAAAAAGGACTCCACAGCTCGTCTTTTATTTTTAAAACACTTCCATTTGCATTCACTTTAAACGTTTTTACAAGATCATGTGATTGGGACTCAAAGGCAATAAATCTAGATTAAGAATCCCTAGGGATTTTTCGACTGATGCTATAGATTACGGGTAGCACCTCAGTCTATTTATCTGCATTATATACGCCTGCATTGTCATTCTCAAAAATGTGCTTAAATGCCAGCCCTTTTACCTTTGAAAATATTTGCATAAAAAGGAAAACAAAGACTGAATTCACTTCTTTCTGGCGAAGTTCAGCGAGAACTTTTCCATTGTTTAATATAGATCCTTATTATAAAAGCCTCTCCCACAGTTCAACATCAATATATCAAAAGGCAGCTGGACACCCACTTGCAGAAATAGATTTGCAGAAATAGTCAAGGTATATTTACAGCTCATCGAAATGGTTTGGGAACGAAACACCAGAACACGGGCAGGTGGTTAAAGACCTCCGGACCCCCCCCTCCAGCCCGCCCCCGGCCCCAGCCTGGTTCTCCAGTCCTGGCCATGGCTGGGTCTGGTTGATCTGCTTTGTGCTTCCGGGCTGGTGGGCTTTGCAGAAGGACTACCTCCCTCTCCCCACTACCTGCCAACCTGTCGCCACAGTGATAACGTGGATGTTACACGAGCCATCGGGTTTGGACTTAAAATATAGAGAGACTGTCTGGAAAATAGCAAGAATGGTACACACAAAAAAAAAAAACAAAACCAAAAAAACAGACACAAAAAAAAAAGGAGGGGATCAAACCCACCCAGGAAGGAAGGAAGGGCTCGCAGCGAGAACTGTGCCCTGCCGAAAACGCCAAACCCGGGACAGCTTTTAATTTCCTGGAGAGTGGCGGAGCTGCCTCTTGCCCCGCCGGGGTTCCCCCGCCCGCCGGCCCCGCTTCCCCCCCGCCGGCGGCCCGCAGAGCCGGGCAGGGGGTCCCGCCGCCCGCCGGCCCCCCCCCCCCCCCAACCTCGGCGGTGGCGGGAGCGGAGTCGGCAGCGCCGGGCAGAGCCGGGAAGAGCTGCCCGGTTTGACCGCGCCGGGGGACTCGGGGGTGCCGAGCCGGGCTCTCCTTGTCTCCTCTGAGCAGTGTCTACCCACCTTCAAACAGAAGGCAATTGATTAGTCTCAGTTTCTCCTCCCAGCAGAGATCCGATACTTTCCTTGGGATCAAACGGACCCGAGACTAAAGGAGGGGGTCGACGGACAGGAAAGAAAGAATCCAAAAAAAAAAAAGGAAAGGAACGGAACGGAACGGAATGGGGAGAGAGGCAGAGTGAAAGTGGGAGAGCAAGAGAAAGCGAGAGAGAAAGAGAACGAGAGAGAAAGAGAACAAGAACAAGAGGGAGAGCAAGAGATGGGGCAGAGAGAGAAAATGAGGGAAGGAAGGAAGGAAGGAAGGAAGGAAGGAAGGA
>BJBW01013113.1:0-95223 GCA_004320125.1 Scolopax mira | reverse complement strand
CCCCAAGTCCCTTTCCTCAGGGCTGCTTTCTAATGCCTCATCCCCTTGTTAAGGAGTTTAGACTCCTATCCAAAACAATCAGGTGAGATAATATTTCATAGAGAAACAAATAATTGGTTATTTTCAATGAGAACCAAGGAATACATTGCTCTGATTTCTCATTCTTGGAAGCAAGTAATTCACTGTAACTGACATTAATAAGAAAAATTCACCAAAGAGGCAACAAACACTCTGCGTGGAGGTCTAAACCAGACTCTTCTCTTGGAGAATTTCAGCCAAAGTTGTTGGGTTTTATCAAGATAAAACTAAATAAAATATTTTTTTTCTATGAGAACTGTCCCTTTACTATGTATAAAAATTCTTAATAGAATTCTGTAAGTCTGTGCAATAAGAAATAAGTTTTGCAAGTGCTGTATTTTAATTATTATCAGACTTTACTGTAAATATGAGTCAAAATAACAAATCTTTAAAAGAAGGAAAAAAATGTTTCTGTGTCAATCAGAATGGAATAAAAAAAGGAATATGTGAGTGAAATCAGAGGAAAATCAAAAGCACTACAAAATGTAAAAACAAAGCTCCAAGTGAACTTTTGAATATAGAAGCTTCCCATATGATAACCGAATTCCCTTTGAAATGTCATAGGAAGGTACATGATTATCTAATAATCTCAGAAGGTTTCTGGTTTGCATTCAGAGCACAGTCCTGTTCAGTTTACATATATTCAGCCATTTTGAATAGCAATTTTAGAAGTATTTAAGCTATTCTAATACTTAGAATAAGAAGGTTAAAGAAGCCTGACTTTCAGTACATTCTTCATGCAAACTATTTTATTTTAATAATAATGGGACAGTTAGTCTTATTTAAAGTGTTCTGTGGCTTACTCAAGCACATAATTAAGTAAAAAGCACCTGAAAGCATATACCTAGAGACCAGAAAGATATAAGCAGGGCAGTCTATATGGGAATTCTTTTTTTGAGAACAAGATATTTAATTCCTTAGAGCAAGAGAATCTATTTTTGTGCTCCCATGTGTTTTCGATGATATAATTTCTAGTACTTCAGATCTGTAGTTTGCTTTCTTTATATGCCTTATAGAAACTGGATGGTATTTACAGAACAAAAGCTTTGTGTCTCAGTATAAAAGGTTTGAGGAAGAAATGTTTTTCTTATTTAATAACAAAAAAAAGTAACAGAACAGCTAGATGGTGATGACAGCAAGAAAAACAGCCGAACCTGATTATGGATAAAGTTAGACACATGATGAATTTAATTCACTAACTTTGTCTAGTTCAATGACAAAATGGGTGAGAATAAAATCAAGCCTAATTCCATTCCAATTTCCAATATAGGTAGAACGTAGCTTTCATTTGAGACATTTTCTCATGAGTATAAAGAGAAAGAAATTCCTTTTATGAAAATTGAACCTACTTCACTGTTGGTGATTTTTGGCTCTTTTCTGATTAGAATAGAGACAGAAACCTTCTTATTAAAAATAATTTTAAGAGATTAGTCTGTGAATTGCCTTCGTCTTGGCCTTCTTTAAATATAAATTAAAATATCAAGAATTTTTTGGTCAAAAATACTTGTTCTGTTGTGCTTAATATTTGAAACCTTTCTCCGACCTTCTGCTATCATTAATATTTACACTTCTAAGAATGGAAGGAAGAATAGAACTACCAGAAATTTAAAACAGATAACATCAGCAGAAGGCATCTTGTAGATAAATTTAGGTTTCCATGGTGAAATGTTAGCTGCAGTGAAATCACTGGCCAAAACCAAAGGTACCTCTTGCATTTTTGCATACTGTCTGGTGAATTTAAATGATAAATTCCTCACAGCAGTAGGCGTTTATTTTACATTAAATATATACAAAGTTTCTTTTTCATGAGTAGTGAGTAACAGTGTGTGAAAGAAGTAAATATAATAATATGCTCAGGGGTTTATTTAATGAAATAGTCACACTCCAGAGCACTTAAACTAGAATTTACAAAGTTAAACAGTTCAGTGACTTTATTTAATCCCCATGCCACTAATGCAGAGGTCAAAGGGACCACTATTTTCAGGGATCAGCTGTGTTAGTTGAAAAGCAGGCTAGAGAAACGTCCAGTAAGAAAAGTGACAATTAAAAAAAAAAAAAAATTAGAGCCAGAAAAATATTACAGTTTAAAAAAAATTAATAATTTTGAGAGAAAAGAAACAGAAGAAAAAGAGGTAGTTCCAACACCTAAGAGGAAGTATTCACTGGCAGTCATTCTTACAGTCCAGTCCCTACAGATTAGTGTTTATGTACAAGAACATCATGTCGGAGAGCAGGATGAGTCTTCTACAGGAGCCACCCCACCACTGTGGCTCTTGTGCCACACTGACACAGCCTGTAGTAGAACCACGATGGAAACAGGGCAACATTATCCAGTGTAAATTGATAGGACTTGGCAGGCTGCTTTACAGGCCATTTGGTATTCACTGCACGTGTTTAGAGACAAACATGTGCCACAAAACAATGCCAAATCAGTTGCCTGCAGGTAAACTGTAATTTGTATGCAGATGTAGTAGAGGAACTGTAAAAGGAAAAGCAGCCAAAGCCATAACACCTTCTTTACCCTATTTGTACACCTGTACTCCCAGGTAAATTAAACCACGAAATAACCTGAAAAAAATCAGAACTGAAGCTCAAGAACGGTGGAAAAGGAGGAAGAAAATATGTATAATCAGGAATACAGAACTGAGAAGAAACAGTGAAATTAAAATCTTGGGCAAACTTTTCTTCATACCACCATTAGTATACAGTATATAGCACACATTCGTATACAGTATAACAAGAAGTAATACTGAGACAAATTATATTTACCAAATAACCTATGAATAATATGCCTGAAAACATTACAACAGTGTATTTATGACCTATCAGTGGAAAATGCTATAACGTACCTAAAATCTAAATTAATTTGTCTTTTGAAGTATTATCATTTAGATGAGTAGTTGTTGTCCTGCATCAAGATTTGTTTCTTGCCTCAAGTCATGATACAAGACATGTGATTCACAAATTACAGCTCTGTTTTGGGGTCAGTTAACCTGATTTACCTCAAAAAATTTCCCTGCTCTGAAGACTGAAGTACACTCAAGTCTGTAGAGCTATTTTGACTGAAATCTAATTTGCAGCTTAGTAAGTAAAGAGAAAGGTGTAAGTGAAGTGGGTGGCTTGGTTTACCTCTTTGTAATCAATAAAAATGTGAGGATGTGAGGAGTTTCAGAAGACCTTATCCAGTCTTATCCACAGTTCTCTGTGTCCTTTTTAAATTGGAGGGCATAGGGAAAAGGCATGGGGTATTGCATTAGAAATTCCAAATTCATTCAAGTTTACTGGTTGTTCTTGGTTGCTTGTGGTGTTTTGGTTGG
Source organism: Scolopax mira (assembly GCA_004320125.1). Classification (NCBI taxonomy): domain Eukaryota; kingdom Metazoa; phylum Chordata; class Aves; order Charadriiformes; family Scolopacidae; genus Scolopax; species Scolopax mira. The sequence goes on along the minus strand of BJBW01013113.1, from coordinate 91,828 downwards.
GTTTTTTTGTTTGTTTGTTTTTATTTTGAAGTTTGTTTGTTTTCTGAGTACAAATGAATTTTGGCAAACAGAACACTTTACACATGGGGAAAAATGCTATCCTACAATGGCTGAGGAATTCTCTGTGATACAAGCAGTTGGAGGCAAGGGAAAGTGTCTTATCTGGGTTTTTTTTTGGACATTCCTGGATGTCAACTTACTCATAAAGCTTTGTTTCTATACATCTCAAAAAAGTGTCTTTAATTGTATGGTCTATTTTCTGCACAAACTGGAATAACATCTCAGTGCTATTTAAAGGGAATTTACTTAACACTATGTTGTACTGAAGCATCTGAACTTCAAATAAGCTGTGTGAACTCCTTCCCTTTAAAAACACAGTTGCTACAGATGATAGAGATGTTACTGATGTTACTTCTTTATGTAATATTACAGTGATTTTTCATTTAATTTACTTTCATGGTTGCAGTGTAATAATACTGTGTTAGTGCTTCATGGAATACGCTTACTGACACTTTGAGGGATACAGTATTCTGATGGCTTTGAATTCACAGTATTTTTATTGTGAATGGAAATATCCTATACTACCCAAAGATTATAGTAAATGAACCCCTTCTCCTTTTAGAACACTGAATGCGGAAGCCACTGACAAAACCATGGGTTGTTAAAACCAGGTGTCTGCTGGTGCAAACAGACCAACACTCTCTGGAGCTGTGAGAAGCAATAAAGCTGAGCTCTTTACTACAAGAAAAATGCAGAAAGCTTTTTTAAGCATCTGAATTCAAGTATTGGCTTGTTTTTCTAAGATTTGCTGTTAGTATTTATTGCAGAGGGAGCAGTAAACCACAAGATGGCTAATCAAATTAGGACTCGATAGGATGAAGTCTAACAATTCCAAAAGAATCTGAAAGGATCCTATATAAATATGCACACATACAAGTAAAATTGACAGTTCTCAGAGTGTATTTCTCTTACGTGCCATACTGTGAAGAATAGGTAGCATCCATGTATATTTTCTCCTTTTTATATCTTTTTATTTCTAATCGGAGATGAAAATACTCCATAACTGTGTTGATTTTTATCCTTAAAAAGATGTTTAGGCAATGGAAATTTAGGTTTTAAATAACTTATCAACTTGTCTTTTAGCAAAAAGATTCAGGGTTACAGTTTATCCTTGTAGAAATGAAGCAATATCAAATAATAAAAATTACTATGAACTATTGCTATGAAAAATTTCAAACTTTTTTTCCAGCTGATAACAGTTCCAAGCAAGAGAAAGGAGAAATTCTTTAGGTTAATTTTTAATTATGACTTTTAATTGATTTGAAAGAAAGGGTTGGGCAATGGGTTGAAATTGAAAAATTAAAAAAGTGTATAAAAGAACTGAAAAAAGAAGCTTTAGAGGATTGTTTTCAGTATTTCCAATTTTAAAGCAAGACTGAGAGGACAGAGATAATATTTTTCAGTGTTTGCTGGTGCTTGTGTTTTAGGCCCTGCTTTAGCAACTCAATAAATATAGCCTTTCTCATGTGAATATCACTTATATGGGAAAAAAATCTACTGCTTTAGTTTGTACTACTTCACTTCTAAGAGGAAGAGGGGCCTGCCGTACATATCTAGGAGCAACCAGCATTTCTCTTCCCCGTGTAATTAATACAGCTAGAGTCCCCAAGCTTATTCTATAATGTACTGACATGAGCTAACGTATAAGCCTCTGCAGTTCAGAGTAGCCAATTATACCTGCTGACTGTCTGCTGGTAGCCATGGTATCTGCAGGCTCTGCTGGTTGTTCTCACAGCAATCTCAGGGTTTAAATAAGCTCAGACACTGGCTCAGCTAGTTCAAAATTGATACTGCTCTGGCTTTTGCAGAGAGATCACACTGCCACTCATTAGGGACTGAAGTGCAAGGCTGTGGAGCCCAGAGGCTTTTGTGCTATACCCAGTATCCTTCACAGAAACAGGAGAGAGAGATTTTTCTTAGGCTTATGCAGATGTTTCAGAAAAATTTAGCAAAATTCCAGAGCTTCTATTCATGCATCTGTTCTTCATCTAGATTTGGTTTTATGCTGTGTCTGATTATTTTAGGAAAACTGGCTGCAAATAATTTATGGTGAAGTTAATAGGCACTGCTTCTTATTTATGCTGTGGGTCTAATTTCATTTGAGATAGCAAAAGAAATAAGGTCAAAGTATTCCAATCTATTATTAATCACCAGATTTGCACAGGCAAACATAATTGGCCAAACACTCCTTGTCACATCCTTGTTCTTGTTTCATGAGTTTGTAATTTGAAAAAGACACCTTTGGGAAGAAGGTGACTGTCTTCAGTTAAACTGTGAAAAATTCTTCTTTTCAAAATCTGATGGAAAAGCAGTTGGGTTTGAGTTTTTTAAAGACTTTATTTATTGGATATGAATAGTTGCACAATTTGAGCCAAGAATTGCCCTTAGCTTAGGGCAATTAGTACCCAAAGGAACACATTTGTTGTGCAAAAATAAGAAAAATTGTGTGTGGCAAGTTACCTTTTAGTTCTAAACACTGGCACTGCCCCATACAAAGAAAGCTGAAATATTTCCAGGGTAGCAGGTGCACTTTGGACTGTTCTGCCATCTGTTTCTACTGGATAGCCTTTGCAGAAGTGTAATTGAGAAGCATTAGTGCTTCTTCTGCACCTTCATCTTTCTGCCTAAAAGAATTTCATTCAAGTGTTGGCTGTGATTGTTCAGTTATGTCACTTCTGATGAGAAGGATCTGTCTCTTTCTGACCTGCAGGTTTTTCTTACCTCTACTGTCTAAAATATCTTTTAAGATGAAGGGCCAGCTAACTGGGGCCTCTTTGATTTTATTTTTTTTTCTAAAGTCTCAAAATGTCCACTTGTGCTAATACCTGAAGAGTATACAGACTTTACATAACTTTAAGTATCTACCCTGAGATCCACAAGAAAGAAATCAACACAATTCATTTTTGCTCAGTTTTATTTAGCCTAAACACAGTTTTTGAGAGACTTTTTTGAGCATTATTTTTTGTCCAAAAAGGTAAAATTATTCAGAAGGTCATATTTCGTCCCTCAAAAGTCTATCCAAGCTACATGTTGTTGAGCTCCTTTTCCAAAGCAACTACAATTGACACTGGGAATTCCTTGAGTATAATTCTTCCTTCACCAATTCAGTTAATGTTTACTGTGCTGTATTAATTGAAACGGCATAATAATGTGACTATCCACTACCCAGTGGGATAGTTAAATATTGGGATAGAAAAGTTCAAAGCATACTAGGTTTCTGCATCACAAACATAACATTGCTCCCATGTTACATTTTTTTCATTTTCTGTTTTCTGCTGGTTTACCCACTTGTCACATTCTATCAAGACTTTATCCAGTCCTGAGATGTTAGGTATTTTCACTAAAACCTGTTTCCTCTGTAATCAGATAAATATGTTAGAGCAGGTTTATGGATAATTAAGCTTAAAAACGAGAAGACAACAAAATGTTTTCCCGTTTCATAAAATTTTGTAAAATGCAACTTTCTTGGCCTTGTTGATTGACACAGCATTAGTAGAATTATGCAACATATATCTAGGTATTTTCTTTATTATTTCACATGATTATTTTAACTTTCTAAACATCCATTGGTGTTGGGGATAGCATGCATTGCACCAAATCATGCCTGTTACAGTAAAGCTACATAGAATTCCAGTAGGTTTCTTCATTAAAAATGCAAAAATAAATCCTACTTGTGATCACGTGTAAGCAACTTTTTTCCAAATTGAACCTTGTGCAGCAAGTAAATGTTGATTATCAAAATTTGTAACTAATTCTGTTCCCCATATTACACTTTAATTTCACAGAATCCTTAGGAATAGTGTAGTACATCTCCACCAGAATCTTAAAATCCTCATAAAATATTCCAGTGTCATATTTCCCTATGTGCTGAGAAGGTGCTAGTACCAAGCCCAGCACTGCAACGCGTGGAAAAGAAATTATACTGCACCTACATGTTGAGATCATCTCTGGCATTGGAACTTTCACAGACCCCATGACAGCTGAAAAGGAGGATAGATCTCAGTGCATTCTCTGTCGTTGTTCTTATTGTTGGAAGTGACAGCAGTGAAACTTAGCCATCATTTGATGTGTAATACATCCCACATCCTTAGATAGCCTGACTATAAAATAAATGCATACTTAGACACCCTTATGTACCAAAGTATAAGACTTTTTGCCATACACTCTTGATACTTTGTGTCTAACACCATATTGAACTTCAAAATTGGTACTTAGACCTAGTACTGATAAATCCAGTGATCCTGAAAGCATCACACCTTGCCTGAACAGAATAATAAAAAGATAATAACATTTCCAGGAAAACATTAATAGCTTCCTGTGATTTAAAATTAAAAACGGCCAGCATTTGCCACTGTTAATACAAGTTGACTTTTGTCAACCAGGCTTCTCTGAAAAGCATTTCACTTGTTTCCCAAGATTTAAACAAAATTATAAGACCTAGAAGCTTATATCTGATCCTTTAGTAAACCAGTGATGTCATATCCCTGAACAGCACCAGAGCCAGATTAATTTATAAACATTTGTTCACAAAGAGTGTAATCTTATACTTTCATGATCAAGAAGGCAGCACAAAATCTTTTAAAATCAATACTGACCTTTTTTTTTTTTTTCAATGGTATGAAAGTATTTTCCATGAAACATAGCCTGATCATATCAGTTCAAGTAACTTGAAAATTTGCACATCAAATTTTATGCACATCAAATTAATTTTATGGTAGATAAATTCTACAGCCTTATTTGGGAGCCATAGTGTACTCTTGATAAAAAAAGAAACCGAAACAAACCAGCAACAAAAATACCCAAGCTGTGAAGCTATTACATGAATACTAATTAAATGTGATGGAAAAATACATAATGTACTAAATGTAATAAAAAATTAGTTATAGACGAACAATGACAGTATGCTCTATTATTCCTTATAGGACTAAAGATAAAAGAAAACATAGAGAACTTGATTAGCTCAAACATGAGCAGAGTTTACCTAGATGTATTGTAAAAAATTCCTGGCTTCTCTGCACCATTTGGAGGACAATGAGAACAGGGTAAATATGTTTTCTGTAACTTACCAATAGACAGAGTTGCACACAGTGTTTCAGATCTACTTATGTCTTGCTGTATGTTCTCCTTCCTGTATGACTAGAGAATTTCAGTGGTTTTTCACAGATAGGCAGATATGTTAGTGTCTTTGGGGGGAAAAGCAATTGATAGACTTACACTTCCCTGAGCACAGAGAGAGCTGCCATAGGTATTCCCTACATGAATTTTTGTCTGCTTCCTTAACTAGCTAGAGTTGATGATGATTCTTGCTGATGAAAACCTGTTAGTCACAAAAAATGTTTTTTATGAAAACACTAAATTGCTTTAAATGCAATTCCATCCATTGGTATTATGACTCCTAGAAACATAGCATACTTCATTGATCTATTGGTTAAATATTAAGATCTTTCAGATATCATTATATTGCGATATATACCTGCAGCTCTGTATGCCATGCTACCTAACACAGCCCAAAAAAAAGCAGCTCACAGATCTAGTGTTCTTCAGAGCTTTTCAATTACTAAGTTTATTTGATTTAAATGATTTAATGTTGCTCTGCTCTGTATTTGCTCTGCATCCTCTGATTATACCTATTTGGTTATGAATTAATAATAACAAAACATAACACAAATATAAACAAGATCATTAATAATAGTATTATGATGATGAATAGACACCAGTGCTGTAAACAACTTACCGAATCTTTTCAAGCTAAACTGAATATTTCAAGGATCATCACTAAGTCTTCTTAGAAGACAGACAGATTATACAGTCATTGCTTTTATTGACCTACTATTTGTAGTCTTTAATAACCAGGAAATCAACCAGACATATAATAAAACAGTAACTGCACTTGGTATGACTACTGCAAGGACATGTTTATAGTACATAACTATTTTTCCACAAAAAAAAATCAAATATGTAACAAGTCTTACTGCTTCAAATTGACTTTTTTTTTTTCAATGGGTTTTTTCTACCCACACCATTAAAGTTAATAATGTATTGCATTGCAGTTAATAGGTTTTATTCATAAATTTACTTATAAGTAGAACAAATTCCTTTCTACAATTTAATTCTTGAACCATTGGGAGATTTTATTAAAATGGCTCTTTACATATTAATTCATCTTGGCAGACAATTCATGCTATTTTTATTCTTATGATAATGCTACATCAGAAGACAAAACCACAGCATAACAGGAATCTATCCATGCCTACTTTGTTCTTATCATCTCCCTTACTGTTTACAACAATATTAAATAAAGCTCTTGTGATGGAAATCATGTATTTTAAATTCTTAATATTTCAGAAATGCATTGTCCTCATAGCTAATAAAGACTCTTTTTGAACTTTAAATAATGCTAATAGCTCTCTTAGCTTTAGGGAAACAACACAAAATATTATTAAAGAGAAGTTAAATTTAGCTTTTGAAGGCTCTTTTCAGAGGCTAAATAAGCTACTCCAAGAGTGCTTATTCTTTTCGTGCCCAATATTCAGATCACACAAATAGGGAAAGTCTAGTAAAGAAATTTCACTATTAAGAGAACAAATAGCTTAATTAATGCAGGGTAGAACTGTTTCATGTCTTCCATTTGCTTTTTCCTAATTATTTCCTTCAGAGGTTAGTGTTAATTCCTTAAAAGTACTTGGGAACTGGAACAGACTGCCATGAGGCATAACATTGCCTCTTCAGTGTATCTTTTAGTTTGAAGAGATACCACCGTAGAACTTACCATTAATTTCTCCAAGTAGGAAAGCAAACCTCATTTGCTGTAACAATGTCACAATGTATTTTGAACTTACATTTCCTAATGAATTTCTCAAAGGTACCTACCTTGTGTGAGTTTAAAAAAAAATCTTAACCCCACTAGGTAGTGGGTTCATCATTGTCCCAGCAAATTTGATGTCTATGTTATTAGGAATGAACCATGTATATACCCTCCCTCCCGCACCCTCCCAGCACCTCCTTCCCCTTAAAAAGAAGGTTTCAAGAAAGCACCAGAATGATAACAGGTTAGTTTTAATTTTATTTTTCACTAAATAGTTCAGTGGTCAAAGTGATCATGATTTTCATATATTTTGGAAATAGAAAAGAAAGAGCTCCATTAGATGTTGGAAAGTATTATTCTGTTCACAGAAAATTGAAGGAATGGCAATGCATTGTTAACCTACTAACCTTACGCTGACTTAATAGTATCTGAAATAATGGTGAGATAATAAACAGGGTCAAGTAGTCCTACAGTGTTCTGAGTGTGCATTCTCTCTTGGATATTTTCCTTTTAATCTGACAGTGAAACAATGTTGAGAGCAGTTTCTTTTATCTAAATCTCTTGATAACATAATAATAGCAAGAGTAAATGGCAATTAAGAAACTAATATTAAAATAATCTTCCAAAGAAATAAACTATTGATTGTATTTAAAGCAAAACTCATTTCATTATAAAAAGGAGAAGGACTAACACTAATTGGATAAACTGGACATTAAATAAGATTATTTTTAGGTCTTTTTTAATGGTGATTTAGAAAAGAAAAATTAATATGCCACAATGAAAAGACTGAATGTTATCTTTAGTCAATCCTTAACATTGTCTGAAAGCTGCTGTGGTCAGAAACATTTTGGCATATTCCAGGAAAAAAAGACGTTCTCTTACATATAACACATCAAGAAGAGATTGAAAAAAAAATGAAACACTAGTGCAATTTTGCATAAGACATGCAAACCACTTTTCTTCTAGATCAATCTATTGTTACACGTGATTTGTTTTCCACAATAGCATTTCTGACAGAACTTTAAGATATTCACTATTCTTTGTAGTTTTAAGATTCATGAAAGATAATAATTGGCAAGGTCTTGCAGACAGAAACTTAGATGAGACATTTTCTGCTTTGACAAGTAGCACTATGGTATTCAATACTGAATGATGCGTGAGAATGCTGCTGTCAGATTTGCTGGCAATATGCATCATTCTCGTTTGTAATCAATATCTTCAATGGCTGATGACTAGCAGGGAACCAGAAGCGTGAGAACACTTAGCTGCTTGCCTTGCCATGCACTGTCATTTAACTTCATCTTAAAAGCAGCCTTCAGATGTCATCGAACAAAAGTGAGATGATACAGACTAGTACCTTGAAATTAATCTCTTTTTCATGTTGGCATTATTTTTATCTTGATGTAAGTCAACTCATATTGTCATTACAGCTTAAGAACAGTCTATGTCCACGTCAGTAGTCCTTTAAGAATTCTTATGGTTTTCAGCAATATATATATATATATATTCTTGTGGTTATATACCATTTAATTTGTTCTAATATAAAGAAGAGTAAATCACACTTGTATTTTTCATGTATCTGTTAATATGCCATTAGGAAGAAGATAAGAAAATATCTCCACAAGTTTGTTTAATTATTGCTGATCTACTGGTAATAGTCCTTTCACTCTGTAAAACAGATTGTACCTAAAAAACTTAATCCCTCAAAACCACAAAGATAGAAAGTTCTGCTGTCACTTAAAATGTTATTTTCCATCAGGATTGCAAGGTATGTTACTGACATTTCAGAACTGAAACACTTTCAATGTTAATTTGTTATCATGAGTAATGTTACTTCCTCAACCTATTTACTCCTTTGTTGTTACCCTCGGCCAATGAAAATATTAGTTCTTTTTACAATAATAATGCACTGGTGGCAATTTTATTAGTCATCCACTTCTTTTTTCCCCTCTCTAAAAGACCTCATCTCCATTTCACCGATATGACCCTTATTAATTTTCCTAGGTGAGTATTTTTTTACCTTTATTCAAATGCTGTTTGCCTAGCTTAACTCCATTGCTCCCATGTGACTGCTGAGTCCTTCCTTTGCCTTCTTAGTGTTATCCAGAAATCAGGAACTTTCTTATCACTTATGAAACTATGAATGAGACCAGTCTCTCCAGACCACGGAGAGACCATAGGTTGAGGGGAGTCATTCTCCCCCTCTACTCTGCACTGGTGAGTCCACAACATCCAGTTCTGGGCTCCCCAGTTCAAGAGGGACAAGGAGCTACTGGAGAGAGTCCAGCAAAGGGCAACAAAGATGATTCAAGGATTGGAGCATCTCCCTGATGAGGAAAGGCTGAGAGAGCTGGGACTCTTTAGTCTGGAGAAAAGAAGAGGGGAGACCTTATTAATGCCTATAATTATCTAAAGGGTGGTTTGAAGGAGGAGGGAGCCAGACTCTTTTCAGTTGTTGCCAGTGAGAGAATGAGGGGTAATGAGCATAAGTTAGAGCACAGGAGGTTCCACTCAAATACGAGGAAAAACTGCTTCCCAGTGAGGGTGCCAAAGCCCTGGAACAGGCTGCCCAGGGAGGTCGTGGAGTCCCCTTCTCTGGAGATTTTCAAGACCCACCTGGATGCAGTCCTGAGTGACTTCCTCTAGCTCTGGACAATCCTGCTTCAGCAGGGGAGCTGGACTAGATGATGTCTATGGTCCCTTTCAACTCTAAAAAAATTCAGAGAAAGTTTCTATAATTCAGTGAAGCCTTCCCACTGCCAACTTTTTTTTCAATAAATTTTTACTTACTGTATATTCTTAGAGAATACATATCAAATTTTCTGATACATAAAATACATTATTAATAACTTATTCTATAGCAGTCTTTTAAAATTAGATTGACATTAATCCATTGTATATCATTCTTTAATTATTTTTTAACAAATCAGATACTAATACTTCCCCGAAATTAATGGAAACATATACTACCTATTACAATCTGAATCATCCTGTTTGCCCTTCCTGAATATTTTGTACAACATTAGCTCTATGTCTGCTTAACGAAATATCTGCAGTATATCAACATTCATTAAAAATACATTTCAGCAAGCCACATATCTTCTCATTCAGCTCTTTTATAAGTCCCACCTGCAAGTTATCAAGACCTAATGATTTAAAATTGTTTATCCCCTATAAATCCCCACTGGAATGCTACATTCCTTTACTAATGGAAAATAAAGCTCTATATCATTTTTATGTGATATATTTCTCTTTCTTTCCAAATACATAAATTATTTATTGAAAATTTCTAGCTATTCTATCAGCACTTTCCTAATCATTGTGAAAGGTGTTACTCCATTTTTCTTATTATAAGACTATGTTATTTCTAAGATTTCTTGTGTCCTGACATAATTTTAAAGCATCTATTTTTTTCTCCCAATATTGCGCTTTCCTTGATGTCTTCAGACCTCCTTGATAATTATCTCGATTCAGTACCTGAGTTGAAGTTTATTTACCTTTTTCTGTCATTTGAATTATAGTTCTAGTTCCTAACATTCTAGCTTGCAGTATACAATAATGCATCTTAGAAGGCCATGCAGATTAATTAATTGTTAGATGTCTTGAACCAGGTTCAAGATCAATAATTCATAATAATTAATCTCTGGTTAGGCAATCTGTACTTAATGGAAGTTACCTTTATACTACAAATGCATGCTTCACTATTAATTCATCTAGATAGACAAGATATAATGTTCAGAGATCATAAACACATTTAATTCTATATTTTAATTCTGAAAAGAGCTAATGAAAATGAGCAGATGTTATTCTGAAGTGAGATCAAATGTATATTTGCTGCATTTGCAGCTCATGATGCGTTTGATGCATGGGAAATTAAGTTATGTAACTTTCTTCTTTTCCTTTTACCTTTCTATTACTTTTCCTTTTGAGTTATTTTTGTTTTCTTTATCTGCATCAATGCATCTGTTACCATAATTTACAAAAGGTATAGTATTTAAGATTCTTTTCTTCTCACTTTTTTCTGTATCCTTGTTCAATTTTTATATTTTAGTGTTGTAATTCAAAATAAATGAAACAGATCTTTCTTAAAAAATAAAGATTCTGACATGAAATACTAACTGAAAAGAAAATTATAAAATTGAGAAAAAAAACCAAAATGTATTCAGAGACAAAATGAAGACTGAATAAAGGAAGTGGAAAGAAATGTCATTTAATATAAAGAGATCATTAATGAATTGTTCATATTTTTCATTAAAGACAATAAAAATTTTAAAATGGCATAGGAATTGAAGTTTTCTTTAAAAATTTTCTGTAGAAATGTACCTACATGCTTACCTGAGTAATACCATTCAAGTTACTCAAAAAATCTGAGAATTGACACTGATATGTATATACACATAAAACTCTGCACAATAACCTTATCTGTCCGAATGAGTTCTTTTCATTACTGTTCTTTCAAAAAATGGAATAGAAAAATACATCACCCTCTTTTTCAACTAAATACTTCCTGATACTGTAAAATATATTTCCTCAACATACAGTTTAATTAACTTCAGTATCCATCATGGACCAAATTCAAGGTCATTTGCTTAATGAAGCGTTTATTTCTATAACCAAAACGTATCTTTTAAATTGATTAAAGCTGTGTATATTCTTTTTTTTTCCTTATTTCCTGATTATTTTTATTATAGGACACTTCCATAAATTTCAAAAGTGCATGGTAATTATTTATATGGTAAAATTAGTTCCTGAAATCATTTTCCTCCAAGGATCAAAGGAACAGTAGAAATTTTCTGCAAGATGATGCATTAGATAAAATTAAACTGTAAATGGGTAAAGCAAATGGTCTTTTCTTCTCAACTAAGATTTCCATTTGTGCAAGCCCACATAAGGATATATTTTCCCAAGTATCTCCATGATACTTCAAAGTAAACCAACAACCAAACAACCAAAATATACTCTGTAGTTGTCTTTTTTCACTACGCGGCCTCCACCATGAGAAAGTAAAGGACCTATTCAGCTATTAGCTTACAGTCTTGTTTATTAACTGTGTTAATCAGCTTGGAAGGGACCAAGGACTTAGTATCTGACATTAATAATCAAGGTTCTTAATGTAATTGTGTTTTTTTTGGCTTGGGGTTTTGTGGGTTTTTTTTTTCAGATACTCTGTTTTCCCAGGCAAGATGTGTTTAAATACCAAGTACTTCCAAATCCTACTGAGAAGGACGTGGTGAGTCATGGGAGCCATTTCTGTTTACGGGTTGGATGGCAAAACACTGTGCAGAAACTTGATTATCAGTTTACAGAGGCACATAAGGATGAAAACCTGTGTTTGCATCAACTGGAAAGGCAGCAGAGTTCACTGTAAGGATGGTTGTTCGTAGCAACTCACTATCTGGCAAAAGTATCTCAGATTAGATCACTCCTGCTCCCTCTACTTCATTTATACTGCAAATAAAAATAAAAACATATATTAATTGGAAACATTAACAGGAGAAATCAGTTGGAGAAACTCAGACCAATTAGCTATCCTATTTTTAAGGCTCTGCAACATGTAGCTACATTTTCTTGTATCACAAAAAGCTGACACGCTGTATTGTGCCTCAGTTAAAAACCAGCCTGAAAGTATCCACAATGACCTTGCACAGCTTTAAATAAAACTTAAAGAACTGTTTACACATCTAATCTTTGGCTGGAAACAAACACAGCTATGCATTGAGAGCTGATTAACACAAATAAGAGGCTCCAGGAGTGTGGGAGCTTTATCCATCATTTACAACATTTTAATTAAGACCACAAAGAAATTGTGCCGCATATTGGTACTTTGCATTCCAGAGTTACACATTGCTGAAATCTCCAGGGGAAAGAAACAATAACCCCCAAACACAAACCAAAACACACAATGCAAAATATTAATTCTCTCTTCTCTGAAATACCTGAATCAATTAAAAAAAATCACTTATGTTAGATAAGAGATTCAGAAAGCTGTGAACCAAAACCAGTAGGCTACAAAATAAGGTGATTTGTATCATAGCTATGGGAAATAGAAAATAAGTGGTTTAAAGAAGAAGCAAGTAATTCACAGTAGCTAGTGAAATTGACAAAAGTTTTCAAAATACACTTTATATTCTGCATAAGCTAAAGGAAATAAGCCTATTTGATAGTCTCCCGCACAACTGAGTTTCTATTTATGTTATTCACTGTTATGGTTCCAATTTTTTTAAGTTTATGCAATAAACCTTCCAGAATCAATTCACAAGAAGTAGAAACAAATCCCTATACATCTTTGTTTATTTCTGGAATGGGAAACTTTGCAATACATTGGAAATTAAATATGTTTTCAACATTACAGCCCTGTCTGGATTGGACCATTTTTCAGCTGCGTTTTCTCCTTATTCCAGCTAGCTTTTTTCCTAACATATTAACTTTATTTTCAATGAACAATGAAGATTTTTTTTGGTCATAAGAAACTAATTCCAGTAAGGTACCATGATTGAAACATTTTTATTTCATGAAGGCAGCGGATCTGTCAGTCACCTTAGGAACCCCTAATTGCAATCCTATTCCCATATGAACATAGAGACAACCTCCTGTCACAGCTTTTATACAGGAATGATCTTAGAACATCTGAATGCTAGATATACCTGTGATGTGCCTGCAACAATCTGAAATTCAAATTGAAATTACTACATGCCTCAGTACGTGAAAAGGAAGAGAATTGTCACTTTGAAGCCAAGAGTCCAGGTATTCTGGATGGCTAGGAAGTAAAGAATCATTACACTTGTGATTTGTTGTTTTTTTAAAAATTCTGCAACATTTATTTTTTTTGCAATAGTCTCAGAGTAATTCTGATAATTAGTGATTTTAGAGCAGCATTTTGGACATTCCCCTGCCAAAAAAACCCATTCAAAACCACAAATGGGCTGAGGCAGAATGGAAGGCATAACAAAGTCATAATGCTATAGTGCTACTGAAATAGAAGGTAAAAAGAGACCAAATAAAAAATAATATAGGGTGAAAATCAGTTCTTGATATTTTTTATCTTGCTTTCCGTCTGCATAAATATTCATAATTCTCATGAACTACAAATTGGGACTCTGTTTGAAGTCTTCCCAGTAGAATAAAAGTATGTAAAATGGTATTATGCGAGTTCCTTCAACATGTGAATGCTCTTGTTTATTTCACTGGTGAATGTTGTTTTATTTCATAATCATACTCCTGTAACATAATAACCACTATTAGACAAAAACCAACTAACACAGGTGACAGGAGTTTCTTCCTTTTTCTGTGTTTTGTTTCATTTTTGCTTGGTCAGTTGGTTTTCACAAGTATGATTTCGATTTGCAGTGAGGCTTAAGTGCTTCCTTCAGGCACATTACAGAAAATAAACTATATCCTCAGTAAAATATAAAATGGTCTTGTACAGAAGAAAAATAGAAAATAAGAAATTAATTATTTTCTATAAATTATGGGAAAATATACAGAAAATTCATCATAGTTTTTATGACATTTTTTCTATTTTCACAGTGAATTTTAGAAATTATGTAGTCAAAGTACTACCTGAAAAAGAGCTATGCAAGACAATTCTATTTAAATATTTTCAAAATAACTAATTTACCAGTTTGTGTCAAGAACTTAACATTTCTGTTCTTGTATGGGTTTGTCCTTTCAAGTCGCAATGGCAAAGGCATAGTCTGCATCATGCTATCCTCCCACTCTTGCAATCTACCTCTTTCTGAGTTATTATAACACTCAACTCTAGTGTGACATCTGTCTTCTGTAATTAGAACATTTGCAAACTTGCCAGTTCCTCTGATATGTAGAACAAGCTAGCCTCAGTCTCAAGAGTAGGAGAAAATTCATGGCAGAAACTACATTAGACGAATTGCATCTGGCTGGCAGCAATTTAAGAAAAAAGCATAATATGTGAAGTCAAATTTTGTGTTTCTCATATTAATACTGAGTTTTAGAAGACAATTTTCTACTGTATCATAACAAATTAATTTGTTAACATCTGTAGAAAATTTAAAATAGCTTGCAGCACTTGAAGTATTAACATTACAGGTTATGCTATAACAAAAAAAAATCTTATTTTTAACATTCAAACTTTCAATATATTTATATATGTGTATAAGCGTAATAACTAATAGGATTTTTAAAAAGTGCAAATTGGTTGAAGTAATGATATTCTACAAAGCTTTTCATAATTTAGATAGTATCAAGAGTTGTCTTACAATCAACAAAATCTGTTTTCTGGAGCTTAATTGTCTAAACTCAATAGCTCTCAAATAGAATAACATATAAAAATGTTTTGTTCACCCATTTTCTTAAAAGTAGGAGGATGTGTCCCGTGCTTTTCAAATTCACATACAAATGCTTTTCAATAAAGCTTCATATCTAGCATTCCTTATATCATTTTGTACAATCATAACATAGTTTGACATGGAAGAAACCATAAAGATCATCCAGTTCCAACCCCCCTGCCATGGGCATGGACACCTTCCAATAGACTTAGTTGCTCAAAGCCCCATCCAGCCTGGCCTTGAACACTTCCAGGGCTGGAGCAGCCATAACTTCCCTGGGCAGTTTCAGTGTCTCACCACCCTTACAGTAAAGAATTTCTTCCTAATATCTAATCTAAATCTATTCTCTTTCAGTTAAAAACTGTCCCACCTCATCCTATCACTATGCTCCCTGATAAAGACTCCTTCCCTATTTTGCCTATGGGTCCCCTTTCAGTACTGCAAAGCCACTATAAGAAATCCCCGGAGCCTTCTCTTCTCCAGGTTGAACAACCCCAACTCTCTCAGCCTGTCTTCATATGAGAGGTGCTCCAGCCCTCTGATCATCTTTGTGAGCTCCTTCTGGACTCGTCCATGTTGGAATCCCCAGACCTGGATGCAATATTCCAGGTGGGGTCTCACCAAAGCAGAGAGAGGGGCAGAATCATTTCCCTCAACCTGCTGGCCATTGCCTACTGCTTCTTTTGATGCAGCCCAGGATGTGGTTGACTTTCTGGGCTGTGAGCACACATTGTCAGCTCATCTTGAGCTTCTCATCAACCAACACTCCCAAGTACTTCTCCTCAGGCCTGTTCTCAATCCGTTCTGTGCCCAGTCTGTATTTGTGCCTGTATAGTATTGCCCTGACCCATGTGTAGGATGCTGTTCTTGGCCTGGTTGAACTTCAGGAGGTTCACATGGGCCTATCTCTCAAACCTGCCCTCTGGATAGCATCCCTTCCCTCAAACTATCTAACAATAAATACTTATATATTTAATTTTTACATTGTAGTTTAAATTATGTTTCTCAAAGATAAATTGTGCTTTATAAATGTAATCTTCATTTAAAATTACTCAGTTATTACTGTACAGATGAAAGTAAAAAACATTAAGGAGACTAGTTCATATCTGTTAAGCTAATCTTAATATCCAAAACATACTTCGTGCCTTTGACATTCAGACTGGGCGGGAGAGAAGATGTGGGGAAGATGCAGTTATTGCTGTAAATCAATCCTCTTCTCTACCAGAAATACTTCATAAAAGATTACACCATGCTGTTAGATTGCACAGGAACTGTTCCATAGAGTAAAGTGCCAGGAACTCTCACACAAACAGCCTTGGTGTGCAGTTTGGAGTGCCAGCAATATGTCAAATCTCAAATTGGTGGCAGGAAACTGTCTGAACAGAGCCCTAAAGAGAAGAATTTTTTAAACTAGATGAACTTAGTCTGTTGACTAGCCAACAAATGTGAGTGAAATACTGTTCCCTGCAATAATCTGGAATGGGCTGTAAATTCTGTGTTTGATATGTAGCCTAGAAGTAGGAATGCTGACCATAAGAATAAACTAAATGTACATTTATACAACAGGCCTTTGTATTTATGAAGAATTAATAAATGAAAATAGCTACACGTCAATTTCATTGATGATATAATGTCATTATTTTCTATTAAACTTTCTAGCTTTTAAACCCAGGGAAGTATGGATATGAATGCGGGTAGGGATAGGGATATATATTTGCATGTGTAAAATAAAAAAAGATGTATGTAAATTTTCTAAAAGTCAAGGAAAAAAAACTTTTTTTTGGTAACTCAATTCTTCATCTTGTGTTCCCAATCTCACTTTCCTTGAACATATAAAATATGAGCTAATGTTCTTCATTCCCATAGATCACAGAAAACAAAAAAAAAAAAAATCCAAACAATTAATAGAATTTAAATTGGTTTATATTCTGAGCTCAACGGGCCAGCTGTGTGTATTATGCTAAATTTTCATTCCATAAATGTGTACCTTAAATACGTTTTCAATATCTCTTACAAACCAAGTGAACTGTTTGTGAGAAATCAACTGGATTTCCCTCTTCTCCTCCAGTACAGCTGAATCTTAATAGGAATGAAAGAGTTATGAGACTGCAGGGTAAAATGAATAAACTCGATTCGCTTCCTGATGAACCAAGTGAAAATTTAAGGGGTTTGGAGTAGATAAACCTGGATGCAACTTAAGGTGTCAGAGAAAGCTTTAGTCATTGCTAGAAATAAATTGTGCTGCATAACTTGAAGACAGTGATTCAGATGAAGGAGTCAGAGCTTCTGCAACTGGCTATACTTTAAGTTCTTCTAAAATACAAGGGATCAGGAATTATAACCTCATTCTCAGAATAGGTTATTAAATAGAGTTTTGTTGAGCAGACAAATATGCTAATTCATAAAAAATTTTTTAATGTATATATTTTAAATTGAAGGGGGAGTCAGTTTTTTCTTTATGCTGAATTTGTTACAAGGCTATATAACTCTTTTCCATTTTTCCCTCTAGAAAAAAAAAGGTTGCAGAACTGAAAAAAATATTCAAGTTTTTTTCCACCTATCCAAGAGTCTTCTTTAGTGTATCACTGAAATTAAGCTGTACAGCGAGGACATTAAGCAGCTAAGTTGTATGAACTTTTGAGTAGAAGGAATTTTCTAATCTATATTTTAATCATTTATAAGATTTTGAAAAAGCTGTTCTGCTCTGATTAACTGAACCTTATCATCCGGAGTATTCAAATATTAGCTGTTATTTTATGTTATGTGGTTCAGGTATCAAGGAGGATCAGAAATCAGATTCTCAAGGGGATAGCTGCAAAAGAAAAGAGTTAAATTTTCCACAGCAGGACATAGAACATAATTTCTTATTAACCTGATGTGGAACTCCTGGACTTCTCATGGAAGTATTAAGAAATGTCTATAATGACTATACCTCAGTTTCAGTGTTAAAGACTTTCATGGACCTTGAAGTGCCAAAGTCTCTCAGTTCCTCTTGCCCTATAGTTTCAACTCCAGAGGGCTTTGCTGTCTGGATTTCTCACAACACTTATATTACCTGTAAGCAAGGATATCTCATTATATTTAAAAATAAAGCTTTTTCTGGCATAACAAAATAGAGAATGAGGTCTCCTTGGAATCCCAGATTTCCCATGTACACACCAGTTTTACTGCAGAAATTAGAAAAGCTCCTTTAGATGCTTCATCCAGAGGAGGTTTGACTGACACACAGGAAGGTGTGAGAGTTTGGAACTGCGTGTAGGTTCTAGTGTCACTGAAGCAGTCAAAGAGAAAGTTAGTATGTTTGATTTACATCACTTTTACTTCCAGGTTAGAGAAAACGTAAATGTAGGTTGGTGACCTTATTGTAGTCCTCAGTGGAATGTTGGCTTGTTCAAAACCCACCCCACAACACAAAACTCACAGCATTGGCACAGGGAAAACATAGGCAACAAGCATTTGAGCAACAAAGGTGATGCAAGTCAGGAATGGAATGCCTTTTGTAGAGATGTATAGAGATGTCAACATTGTGCCTTGAACCAGGCTATACTATAAATATCATTGTCATGAACAGTAAAATCCCTTAAACTTGCAAAGAAATATAAATGTAATAAAAAGTACTTTACCTAGTCCAAATACAGTTTATTCTTTATGAATATACATGTGCTTTTTTGTAGTAAACTTTTAAACCAGGGAGCTGTCAAGAGTTGAGTAAATGTTAGCTAAAGTATAAGCAAGGTCCTTTTGGGGAAAAAAACAAAAGCCCCACTTAAATATAAATATAAACCATTTTCTACATTTTCTAAAGCTTCTGAAATACACTGTGCTTGTTCTGAAAAATCTTTGAAGCCCCCTTGAGGATCTCCACTATAAAGTAATAGGTAAATTTGCTTTACCACCCCCAGGAGCATGTTTCTTTTAAGATTATCTTCTAATAAAAGAATATAAAAATAATATGTATGAGGGAAGAAAAATATCTGGTTTGAGATTTATTGAGACATAAAAATCAGTAAGATTTCAGAACTGGATAAATTAAGAACCTGCATATTCACATCATAAATATTTTCCTCCGATTTTTTTCACAAAAGATATTTAGAAGAAAATATATGTTTATTATTTTTCATGTTTATCAGTTTAGATTTTTTTTCTTAAATGGTTTGGGCCTGTTTTGCATTCATAAAATACAGCTATTTTTTATGATTGCTGTATAAATTAAAGTATTTGTCACATCACAAATAAAATTTTTAAAGCAATAACACTGAAACTTGAAATGTCACCGATGTGCATTTCCTTAGCGTTAAAATAATTACTTCGTATTTGGGGTTCTTCTTGGTTATAATACATGAATACATGGTTATAAACTTCTGTGCATGAGTTTAGGAAAACCAATGAACCATCTTGTACCTGGGATATGAAATGCCAACATGGCACTGGTTTTCTATATGCTTCTATAGGACGCGTTAATATTCTTGTCCTGCACGTAGCTTGTAACATCTCAAAATGCATATCATTATGTTGTTCATATCCATACTTTTGAAAGGGGCTTGTAGATAAGGCTTAGTAAGACAAAAGAGAAGATTTGTTTGCACAAAGATTATGTTAAACTTGCTGGAAGCAGGAGTGAAATCTCAGGAGAAGAAATAAAAAGCAAGCAGGCAATGTGTGTGCCTCTCATCTCCCTGCAATTCCTAGAGGTTACATATAAGAAGATAAGGAAACAACATACAGACACAATTGGAAGGCTTCCTAATGAAAACAAATTTGCCATGTTTGATGTCTATCTGTATCTCATTTTTTGACAGCAACATAAAGACAATTTACTGCAATAAGAAGATTTCACTTTCTAAGCAAACTGTTTGGGATAGTTCTCTTACAAAGAAAGAAGAATTGAAATGGCATTGGAATAACACAATTCTAATACTTCTAAGAAACAGATAGGCATTGATGGAAGTGAAGTTTTTCTTTCAATAGTTATTTAATTATTCCTAGTGAAATTTCAGAAAACAAAGTAGCTTGAATGGTTTGGTCAATATATGATATCTATGGTCACTGTCATGACATCCTTATTTAGATAGAGCCGATTAACACGCACATCAGACATTTGAGACAGAAAGCTGAAGGAGCTATATCTAATCCATCCCTTTGCCAGAGCAGCTTTAACTGGCTTAAGTTGCAGAAAAATATTCATGTTTTGTTGACCTTCCTTACATTCAGCTTTATAGCAGCACTTCTCAAATATACCTTACAGATTCCCTTTTTTAAAATATTAATATATATTAGACATTTGTCTCTGCCCTCTGCAATCTTTATGCCTGACTATTCACATATTCAGTACACTTAAAGTGAACATTTTTCCTTGAGCTTGTAATCCCTTTTGTTTTCTCAGTGGTCATTTTATGGTCGTTAAATTTTAATTCCTTGTATTATTCTGAAGCTGTGACTAAATCAGACAAGAGTGAGCAATTTGCTTAAGTTATTGTTAATTTGATTTGTGTGCCAAACAGCTTTCACAGTCTTTTAGGCTAAAATTCACATTACTTCCTCTGAGTCCTCTGAAGTTCCACAGAACTTCCGCTGGCATATTGCAATCTATCCAGGTACATACATACTCCATCAGAGCCACTGAAAGTACATAAACTTCTGTCAGCATTGCTTGTTTCACTTAGAGAGAAAAAATGAATCCAAGTAACTCAGAGAGCATGAGCTACACTCACATTTGATTGGTATGGTTCTGAGATATTTTTTATTAATACAAATTAGAAGTATTTCAAGAAAACTGCAAATACATTACTTAGCAGAAAAGGAAAAAAACCACAACAATGTGAAGCTTGTGAAAAATTTCTGCCAAAGCGTAATAAAATGTGTAATTCTCCTTGAGCATGATATGAGTTTCCTGGTTGCCTGGTGTCCAGAGACTGACTGATGTCCTATGCAGGGATCAAGTGCATCTCCTTCTTGTCCCCTTTCCTTTGTAGCTATTGCCCTTAGAACAGCTTTTCATTAGAGCTTTAGATCTGAACAAAACACCAGCTAACTGTCCTAATGGTGCTTGTAGACAGCTGCTAATTAGGATCTTTGGCTAAAGTTAGTAACTGTGATATATTTAAAATAATTAAATATAAACTAATAAAAAAATATTGAGGGAAATAACTTGTAAAGATAAGACAGGGATATTCAGGGCTCTCAGTGGTCTCAGACTCAGGAACAATGAATGGTTTGAAATAGAACAGTCTCCGTAAATAGTCTTTTAGCTCAATATTTACAATCCTTATAAACTACATTTGCATTAATGACATTGAATGACTAATAGACTTTTAAACTAGTTTTGAATAAATCTGATAAAAAGATAACAAGACCAAAAAAAAAGGAATTTCAACTGAGTTTTCTAGGAATTTCAAGCAAGTGAAGGAATACAGCAAAGATCATTCATTTTATTGTTATGGATAACAGATGAATTTGAATTCTCTTCTAAATAGAGAACTTTGATTTTATTTAGAGTGAAACAAATTTTCTTTCTCCCAAGTGATCTAAAAGATGTCTATCTGAATATCTCTCTGAATATACACTTTTGTTCATTGAAGTGAAAAAACAGTAATTCCAATAATCATGTGCCAGCAAAGCATTCCTAACTATAAATATGTGTTCAGAAAAATGTGACTGGTTGGTAGTACTGAATAAAAGGATTATTGTTTATTTGGCAGAGGTAGAATTCTAAAGAGAATAAATTATTTCCTATCTCCTTTTACACATGCTTCCTTAACTACATTATCACATATTATTTTTCCATTAAATTTTTGGAAAAAAAAGTAATTTAAATTATATATTGGGCAACACAAACATAAGCATTTAAAGGAACTCTTAGTATAATACATAGTTTTCTTGTGCGCTTTCTGACAGACAGAGTTGTATATTAACTCTTCAGGTAGCTTTTCTTTGCTTAGCCCAGGCTTAGTTTCTCCTTAACTAGTACATTTTAGCTTTGTTTGTAAATTAATCCCAGATGTCCTTGTACATGCTGCGGGCCGGGCACACAAGTTTATAGTTGCCCTTCAAGGTCCCATAAAAGCAAAATAGCAAACCCAAATCCTCTCTTTAAGTCCTCAAATAAGAAAATGTGTGGAGCAAGAGGGTGTGTACATATAGGAGGGGTCTTAAAATGTCTCAGGAAGAGCATGGTTTCACAGAGAGAACCATAAGCGTTTTCAGAAGAAGACTCTTCAGAAGAAGAGACACTGTTGGTTACATCTGGATAAGGGCAGTCCCTTCTGACTCTTTCTGGCCAAAGTCTATATTCTTTTTTCTTAAGCTTTTTCCACCCATACCCACATAAATCATCTATTTTGTGAACTAAGCTGAAGAAAAGTGTTTTAATTGGAAACCTTAAGATATTTTGTCTTCCTTTTCTTATGTTTCTTTTCTTGCTTTGCTCAGCAAACACAATTTAGCACTTATTACAAACTTTTACTTTAAGTGTCTATATATTAATTATTTCACTGAATTATTTTTAGAGTTGGAAGGGACCATAGAGATCATGAATGAATGTAGTGAATGTAATGAATACAAGAAAAATGTTCCCTTCCCATTTCCTCACTTTACAATTGACAAAGACCACCAAAGCTAATTTGACAAGAGGTTTGAAACTAAGGAGTTGAGAGATGCAGAGTGTGACAACAAGAGACTATGAGAATAAGATGAAAAAATAGGATTTCAGACCGGAATTATGAAAAAATCTTTTCATCATGAGGACAGACAAACATGGGAACAGGTTTCCCAGAGCAGTTGTACTGCAGGAGAGTCTCTGTCCTTGGCAGTTAGCAAAGTTTGACTGGACACAGCCCTGAACAGCCTGATTTGATCTCAGGGCTGAGCTGACCCTAGTTTGATCAGGGAGTTGTACTAAGGATGTGTGTTCCTCTCTGGATAACTGTTGAAATTTGACTAATTCTCCATATTATTTTAAAAGATTATTAACACTAGAAACTATTTTATATACAACAGTCTCTTAAAAGCTTGTGTTACCTTTTATTTCCTTCATTTCCTTGTAAATGTTAACAATAGGCTGTTGGCTTAACCGTGTACATAAGTTTAATTAATACGCTGATTCTATTTTTTCCAGATCATTAAAGAAGATGTTAAAAACTGACATAACACGTTGCTTTACTTATACTGAACAGAAGTAATGAAAAATTAGCTCTTTTGTCGGAGTAACCGAACATGCTAATTCCTTACAATAATTGGCACCAGCTATTGCTATAGCTCATAATTAGATGAATATCAATTAGTTTGAAATATGACTGAGAAATTTATGTTAGTGTTAACCTAATGCTTCATTTACATTTACATCTGGTTTTAATTATTTGAACAATCACCAAAAGATTAAAACCTGCAATCAGTGAGGTTTCACCTTCACAGATGATTTTCTGTGAATTTAGTAAACAAAGCAGACATAAGTATGATGAATTATTCCTAGGACTTTGCCCTTGCAATTACTTGTCAATTGCTTTTATTATAGCAGTTGAATGTTATATATGTGTTTATTAAACTCTAATTGAAAAAAAAAAAAAACAACCCCAAAAACCCCAACCAGAAAACCCCAATACCCCAAACATCCCAAAAATGCTGTATCTCTACTCTTTATTTGTGTTTCAGTAGAGTGTCTGGACAATGCCACCTGTTGATCTTTTAAAATGTTATAGCTTGTTCAAAATATGGAGATATATAAGCTTTATTCCCTATTCACAAAAGTCACAGAATTGTTTAGATGGGAAGGGACTGGATGAAAGGATTGGAATGAGAGCTTTCTAAGGAAAGTTATGTACACCATCTTTTGTATTCAAAGAAATTATGTATTATATAATTTATTAAAATATTTATTCATCTTGGAAATTTGCCTTATTGCCTGATAGATTCTTGCCTCTTTGGTAAGCATTAACAATGTAATGTCTACATTTTAGCAAGATAAGTATCAAAAAAGGAACTTGTGCCAATGTTTTCTTGAAAATAAATAAAAAAAGGTGTTTAACACTTTCATTTTTTTCCAATATCTAATTCCCAGATTATATCTTCCAATCATTATATTTCTAATGTTCAAAACTGATTTGACTTGCATTCAGATCCTTTTTAACACTTCAGATTTGCAGTCAGTCCCTGTAACACTGCAAGCCCAAATGTCAGTGTTTCTGTGCATTCCCTCAGATGTTGGATGATCATTTGATCATTTGAAATAATTTGAAAAGCCAGTTAAAGCTGCTCCATTAAAAACAAATATACTCAATGGGTAAGAAAAGCTGCTGCATTTGTTTCTAAATCATTAACCTTGATTAATATCTACATGATATTTCCCTGTGTATGCCATAATATAATGTAGGCATTTTTAAGTTTGAAAAAACCTACTAAAAATCTGCATGAAGTTCTGGAGCTAAAGGTTATGCATAGGAAAGAGAAAGAAATGAGGCTGCATTATTTTGAATAAAAGACTAATTTGTAATTGCCTAATTATTGTCTTAAGGAAATTTGAAGTTTGAGAAAAAATATTACAAGAAATATACAAGAAATTAATTGGACCACAGACAAGTCCTCTTGTTTTTTGCATCAGTATAATCCTGGATAAGGCCCTTGGCTTCACTAGTGCTATTTGTGACACGTAACTGTGACATTGGAAGAAAGGTAGCATCTATAATTTTTCAATATTAGTATGAGCACAGGTAAAATAGTAAGTCACCTAGATTTAGAACACAGAAGAATTAGAGGTTGGAAGTAAGAAATGCAGTAATCTAGTATTCACACCTTGCCTAAAGGTAGTGATCTTTTTTTGGCAAAGAAAAATCGATAATATCTCCCGGGTCTCTGAAACATGACTTTTAATGGCTGGAGACTGAGAGCTTAAAGGAAAAAAAAAGTCTCAAAGAAGTAGAATGCCTTAAAGTATAATTGAAGTTTTGCTCATTAAGGGCAAACCTGTGAAGACTTGACATTTCATCAAGCTTTCAGCTAGAGTTCTTAAGAAAATAGCCTTGAAAAAGTTGTACAGAGGACTGAGATTTCTTTTGCAGTGTTACCTTTTGACATGAATCTTAGAGTCATTCTCTCAATTTTCAAGAAGCCAATAGTGTCATTCAGAAATTTTTACCCACATGTTGACCAAGAAGAGCATAAACTAGAGGACATTGCACTGTCGACCTCATTAGATACAGACGCTAAATGTTGTCAGTGTTCCAAGTATTTCATCGATCTCCCTTTCTAGACAGGCTCTGACTCTGGTACAGATCTACAAAGGACTAAAACTTGAGGCAAACTTCTCTGCAATAGACTGAGTCTCTAACAAAGAAAACATGTGGGAGCCAACAGTATAAGGGTCATTGAGAAACATCACTTTTTCTGTATTATTATATACTGCATTTCTTTAAAGACAGCAAAGCCATCTCTGTTCAAATGTTTCAGATCATAATTACTGCAAAAATTTGCTCTGAATTTTCAACCCTAGGTGATTCAGATACAGTTCTTCTTTTTTATTGTTTTATTTTCCTGTTGTTTCCCATCCTCCCTATCCCTGCTGCCTCTAGTAATGTTCTTTTCCCTACATCACCGGTCATTCACTAGATTTTATCCATATTCTTCCTGTGAAAAGTAGCTCACATTTGCGGCCTTTCTCCATTTGTTGTTCTCTCATAGAAAATCACTCTTACTTCACATCACCTCTGTTTCTTCCACACATCATCACTGACGAGTTTGATACAGTTATCCCAGAAGGTGACTATGAGTCGTCTTTGAATGTTTGCCTACAGTTTTTATGCAATGGCCAACATCTGTGCTATTAAGATTGCTTGGATTCACTGCTGGTGAAAGATATTTTTCTTATATAATGAGTAACTAAGAGCAAGTTTTATACGCTTCTTGTTTCCAGAAATATATGTGTATATATATTTAAAATCCAAAATGTATCATATCTGGTGAGCATAAAGATAGCTATAATGAATGCTACCATGTCTCATACTCCAGTCATTGAAAAACCAGTAGATTTTAAAAAAAAAAGTTACAATCTTCATTGAGCTAGAATGCCTTCATGTTGATGACTTAACAGCAAAAGATTCATCAACAGTAACAAAAATTTATTGAGTCCCACAATAACAGTCTTAGCATTTTGAGAAGCAGGTTCGCTTGCAGGAGAGATGAATTTATTAAATGGAGATCTAAACATTTTTGGAACAAGAAAGGAAGTCCAACTATCCAGCCTGCTCTAAAACATCTCCAGTGATCAAAGATCTGTATTTTGGTCATTAAGTTGATGCTTACCTTTTGGATCATTTCTGGACACTAGGCACTGAAATAGCTATTTCCAAAATCTCAGGAAAACACCACCACTGACAGGTTTGACTCACCCAAGAAGAGATAATTGTGTGTGATAGTTTTGACTTTGATGTGTGTGGAACAGAAGGAAGATATTCAGTTTAGAATAACCCAGTGCTAAGGCAATCACTTCTCACTACAACCTTACTGTATAGACCAAAAAGCCCTGCTTTGAAAGACATTTCATAAACTGTGTTTTTAAGGTCTGACACTAAACATATTGGACCTATTGCATATCTTCAGGTGGTCTGCAAAAGCCCATCAAACTTAGACCTAGGCATTCTGTATCCATTTGAAACATTTGTATATTATGTACAAGTATAGCACGTCTCTGATGATATGCCTAAGCAGGTGGATGCTTGGACCCTACAATGCTTTCAAGAAAGCCCTAGGACACTGATATGCCTAAGCAGGTGGGTGCTTGGACCCTACAATGCTTTCAAGAAAGCCCTAGGACACTATTAAGCCAAAACTTTGCTCTGACAGAAGAACTGACTCAAGCCATATGTAACTTTTAGATTTCACTTTATCTAGGTTCGAGAGTCCCAATTAGATGTGTTCCAGATGGTTCTTTTCATGGTCTGGCAAAACTGTGACTAAAATATACCCATATGAATTAAGTCAAAGCAAAGGCATCCTAAAATACCACTTTTCTGCACTGGGTATCTTGCTTCCACCCCATATGCACAGGTATAATAATGAAAAATAAATCAGAATTACTGTCATCATAGAGCAAGAAGGAAGCAGATTGAAAGCCACCAACCATTTGTGCAGTTACATTAAGGATTTACTATTTTGATTTGAACAACCCCTAACTTTATATCTGTTCTTTGGCACAGTAATATTCTTTCTGTCTCTCATATTTTCCTGCTTCTGCTTCAGTACTACTTTTTGTATTCTGAAGGTGCTTCCTCGTAGACAGTTTTACTGGTGCTGTTCTGCTTACTCAGAGTGACTATGAGAAATGCCTGATGCTCTTCTAAGACCTTCAATAGTGCTAAAGCATGTCCAGACTGCTGGGAAGATTAAAAAAATATATTTTCTTAACAAAGCCAGGCAATATAAAGCATCTTGGCCACAGCCTTCTGTACTGAATTATAGGATTATCTGCAAGAAGCTTCACAGAACATGAGCTAATTTATTCATACTATTTGAGAAAATATTCAGTACTCCTCAAGTAAATAATTTGCCCTTGAAATAACACTTTCATATAGGCCACACAATGTATTTTAAAGAGAGGATAAAATGCAAAATATTTTAAAGAAAACCTGCATCCTACAATATGAAAATTAGAGATTATGGAAGCCTCTCACCTGCTTTTATTTGACTGATTACACTTTCTAGGATACCAATACAGGGTTAATTACTCATTATACACCATCCCAAGCCTTATTTTCTGGGTTTGCCATTTAAAGAGTGCAAAATATCCATTTTATCAAGGTATTCTTCTACACTCCTATAGAATTCTGTGTATTCTGGGTGTGACAGCTAAGGCATTTATGCAGCAAAACCAGTCCTGTAGTGAGCACCCTACTAGTAGATTTGGGTCCTTTGAAGCTTCTAATATCAGAACCTAAACCTCTCAGTCCTGTAATCTGATGTTCGTGCTTGGATTCCTAATAGGCTTCTTCTAGTCACCAAATCTAGCTCTTTGAATTTTGCTGTATATATGAATCTGAGAAGTAAGACCACCTTAGAACAAAATGGAGCAAGAGAAGATAACCAATGTTATTGTTTGATATATTTCAATAAATCACTTATCTCTGTCCACCAGTTTAAGAATAACTGGCATCAAGGTTTTGACTGATATCTGCAAAGTGTTGAAAGGCTATGAAATAAACAAATTGGCAGCAGAAGAAAATCTTCTTTCCCTAAAATCCTTCACTTACGGTTACACATTTTTTACAATCATGGTAGGTAGAATGTAGGTACTATTTAGTGGGCACTAAATGTCAGTTAGAAATACATTTTTAACTCTGCAGTATTCCTGCAGTAGCACATAAAACTTTTTTACAGCTTTTGTTGGTAATATATATATTTTTCCACAGAAATGCTGTATATACATGAAAAGTGGGTTTATTAGTTTCCCCATAACTGTTGAATAAACAAATTTTACAGATCCAGAAATAAATAGGATAAATGTTTACCTAATAAATTATCTTATTGTAAATCTGTGAATGTGTATAAACTAATGTACCTTATATTATCCCTTTAAGTCTCAAGTATTAAATTGTAATCTATTTACCATTGATTTATAAAGAGGAAGAAATAGGTGCAAAGCAGGAGAAGAGTAAATATTGATTAGACATTGGAGAAGCCAGTGAAAGCTTAAAGTCTTCCAGCAAGTCCTAACTCATGAAAACATACCTGGCTTCACTTGTTTAGTATATGCAGATCTACTGCATTGCTTGAGTGTGTGTATTTGCACTCTTTTTGGTGAGACCTGGAGTTGAGGGGGCATCTGGTATCACCTGTTTGTGTGGGTGAGAGAGAACTAAAACTGCCTGTTAGAGAGCAAGATCTGGCATCATCTGAAAAGAGGCAAGCTCAAGCTGTTGAAACCATCTGTG
The DNA here is from genome assembly GCA_004320125.1 of Scolopax mira. NCBI lineage: Eukaryota > Metazoa > Chordata > Aves > Charadriiformes > Scolopacidae > Scolopax > Scolopax mira. Next base: position 62,747 of record BJBW01013113.1, on the reverse strand, counting down.
AAGAGGAGAAAAATACAGGGAGATACAGATACAAGCTTCAGAGACCAATATAAAGGACCAAAACCGAAAAACTATGTTCTTACATAGCAAACCTGCTCCAAATAAGTTCTTAACTATAGACACTTTTTGGATGCTGTTAGAAAGAAACAATGAAGTTTACCTTGATACAGAATTGTCTCTTTGCTTCCTGGGCAAGGCACATCAGACATCATGAGTCTTCACACTCCCTGTGTATGGTGCACATCATAAGTCCACAGAGGTCCATCTGTTGTAACAGGAAAAAGCCTTTTGACTTTGATTTTTAAGGTGAAAAGGCAGACATGTCAGTCCTCAAAAACATCCATTCCTAAGTTCCCACTAGCCTCCTGCCCCCCACTACTGAAACCAGTTCTGTTGAGATGCTTACGCATCCCTATTCAGAACAGAAAAATTTCCTACTTTTTCTTAAGCATATTTAAACTTGAGTCCTTCAAATCAACCTTAAATATTTCTAGGTTATTTTGTACAAATACTTGTTTTCTTCATTTCCTCAAGCATAGCTAACACAAACCTTCCTTACTGGAGCTCACATTTTAAGCAACTTCTTATCACTTTTAAAACACTTTTAATGCCCACGTCATCTGCAGTCATATATATACTTCAAGTATTCAGATTCCCACTACTGTGCTGGCTGGAATCCTGAATTCTGATTGCGTGTTTGTTGAATTTTTCACACAAACAATGTAATTTTCTCACCTTCCCCTTTCTGTAGGAAACAACTCTAAAAAATCCTCACTTCCACTTTAAATCCTTCCTTCAAGCTTGTCTTTGTGGCAATGATAGAAACCACTTGTCAGTGATTAGCCAGCTGGTGTGACCACTGCTTATTGCACTGGTTACAGCTGCCTTGCTGCTATTCTTGTGTTTCCTCTCCATCTGTCTTATCCACCTGCTGTCTCTCATTTCAAACTTAAATTTAGGCTCCCTGGACAAAACTCCCAATTTGTTATGCTTATACAGTGCGTAGCACAGTGTGTCCTTAGCTATATGTTCTCCTTCAATACAAACCTATATGCGTTAAACTGGCTGAAAAAGAGGGATGGTGCAGATTCTGCATCTCAGGGTGGATTTACACCATCTGCTCATTGATACGGAAGCCTGAGCAAGTTTAAACACTGCTGGTTGTCTCAGCAAATGACCTGGAAAGTTGGATGAAATAGCGCAATTTGAGTTCCAGGCTGTTATGACTGCAGTTGTTCGGTCTGGGGAAGAGGAGACTGAGGGGAGACCTTATTGCTCTCTACAACCACCTGAAAGGAGGCTGTGGAGGGGCGGGGGTCAGTCATTTCTCTCAAGTCACAGATGATAGGACAAGGGGTAATGGCTTCAAGTTGTGCCAGGGGGGGTTCAGGTTAGATATAAGGAAATATTTCTTTCCTGAAAGGGTTGTCAGGCATTGGAATGGGCTGCCCAGGGAGGTGGTTGAGGCACCATTCCTGGAGGTATTCAGGAGACGAGTTGACATGGTGCTTGGGAATATGGATTAGTGTTTGGTTGGGGTTGTTTTGGGTGTGGTGAGGGATTTGTGTGGGGGTTTTTTTGTATGGGTTTTTTGTTGTTGTTGTTTGGTTTTTTGGGGGGGAGGTTGTTTGGGTTTTGGTTTTTTCATTGGTTGAACTAGATGATCTTAAAAAAAACAACTAGATGATCCCTTCCAACCGATGCAATTCTATGATTCTGTGACTATAGCAAGGGCTGAACAGCACTTACTTTACACAACAGTTAAAATGGTAAGCTCAGGAATATACCTGTTGGAAGAAGGACAAATTCTGTACTTTAGGTACTATAACACATACACATATTTGTACATTACATGATATTATGCACAATATTGTACATAACACAGAGCCGCATACAAAATGGTTATACTGTAAAACCATTTACTTTTCACCTAGCCACAGAACAGGAGGAGTAATAGCAACAGAAGATCAAAGCATAGAAAGTGGAAATTGCGGAGTTGTGTCTTACCTTCACAGGTCCAAAATTTTCTTATTATATTCTGAGCACAATTTTGGAGGTAGTTTAGGGACTTAATTCAATTACAGATTGTTGTTGTTATTATTATTTATTATTATAAGAGTATATCTTTTTTCAAGAAGGCTTTCCTAAATATTCCCAGGTCTAATTCAACCGTTATACAACACCTTATTTCTATCACAGTTCAAATACTGTTCAATCATTTCAATTTATTGTAGAATCACACTGGTAAATCTATATGTATGGTTGAGAAGGTATTTTTATGATAAACTCCTGTCCTTAAACATGTGACATTGTGGAAAAACTAACTCTGTGAGATCAAATTTCCTTATACTCATTGTCTAAAGGCAAGTTTACATGCTCAAATTTAGAAAAATTCCCATTATTTGCTCATAAAATTGTAGCTACGTAAGAATGGAGACATAATGCTTTAAAGCACAATTGACGTGCTTTATGCCTGTTTTGGATATCCACAGCTTCCATATGGAAGGTGCAGCCTGGAATAAAATTGGGCTATGAATTGAAGGCACAAAAACTAAACTGCAGCTATCTGTACAGGTTGTCTTGTCCTGTTCTATGGATGTCTGCCAACAGCTTAGGTTTATTTATTTTATACTGAAAATTCCCCAGATCCTGTCCTCGGTAGTTCACTTCTTTGATAAACTTCAGATATGTGTAATACAACAATGGCAGATCTAGCAGAGATATTATGGATGAGTGGAAACTCATTAATGTAATTATTGAAAATTAGGATGACACTAATATTCTCTGTGCTTTTATTACTGATTTCTGTGTTATCTTTTCTGAACTGATAACTTTACTTACATGGTGCTAGGAAAAAAAAAAAAAAAGAATCCAGTCTCAAAGTTTGTATAAATATCAGTAAAAAACAGATAAGAGAATACACAAAAAGGGTGGAAAAAACAAAAACCCATCCCACCCACATAATCATTCAACAAACCTACCCTTCCCCAGGACAAAAGCTTCAGAAGTTCTTAGATTTTGGCTGTGAACATTTATCAACTTCTGCTCTGAGGAGCACTTCGCAAATAGGAATGTATCCAAGTAGCATCCAGGTTCCTTCCTTGCTTTCCTTTTCCTCCCCTGCGCCTTGGCTTCTTTGCAAAGAAATCACAGACACCATAGGCTGAAGTGGCCAGAGATCCTCTGATCTGGGTGATTAGGAAAATGCAACCTTCAGGCACTCTGCAGTTTGCCCCGGCAGGTAATCCTAAATTAGTACCCTGGGGAATAAATCTTTAGACTTAAACGGAGAAAGGCAAAACAAGAACCACAGGCAGGAACGTGATTTACAAATTCACAAGAGAAATGAGAAAAAAATTAAGGCAACTTTCTTTTTCCTTTTTAAACACTGAGGGATTTGCTATTAGAATAAACTGCTAGACAAAGTAATAAAATGTTTTAGTCGATACCAACTGTTTTTACCCTGCATATATTTTGGTCAACTGGAAGGCATTGTGATAAATGGAAGATTATCTTGACTAAATTCCTTTTAAGTTCAGTGGGTACTGATGAGTACTAAGTTCAGTACCCATCAACATAAACATGAAGTTTAAACACTTAAAACTGTCAGGTCCTCAATATTTCACCTAACAGCATTTGCAAGTGAGGGCAGCAATGTTTATCTCTGATATTCAAGTTCAAAGTTAAAAAATTACAACTGCTAACTTGTGTGAAAATTACTTTTACTCAGGCAGCGGTCAAAACTCTGTGATAACAACCACTGTTATCAGTGAAAACATAGTTTCAGGTGATAAGCAGTTGCAGCTACATTGATTTCTGTAATTGCTTATATTTCTACTTTTACAGTAGCACAATGTCATTTTGTGAATGTCCTTAATAAACGATTAAAAAACCTGTACTGTTACTGATTAATTTACACTTCTTCATTACTTTCCTCCACTGTTTGTATATTCTGCATCAACACACTTCCCAAAAAAACCCCTAATTTAGCAATGTCTCTCAGTGCTCTTTGTTTCTGATCTGAGGCTATTTCAAAGTCACTAATTTGGTAAATTAATATAGATGGGAAGCTCTAATTGCAGTGTTGCTTTTTTTGCAGTCTTCATGTCATTCATTAGTATGATAGTAAACCGATTGTGTGGCAGATTAATTAGATATAGGCTAAACTGATCTAGGAGATTTTAGCACTCAGAAACCTAATGTTTGAAAGAAATAATCTGGCACTGGGTTTCCCATGAACTCACTGGTTTTGAGTGTGGATACAGACATTTGCTTTAGTAAACAGCACAGTTTTGAAGAGGGTAACTAAATTCAGAAGGACCCTTCTAATCTTCCTTTTTTAACAAAAACAGGAGCACAGCACTATATGAGTTTTCCTTCCTGTACCTTGTTGTTCAGACAGTATCTTCATACAGGATCTCTCACTAAATACTACTACAGGAGTCTATTTGAATGTTTTTGAGATGGAATTTAATAACCAGCTGAGCCTGTGTTTCAGCATGCAGTTCATTATATAAATTGATCATAGAGCATAAGAAAATATCATAATGATCAAAAAGCCCATGCATTCCTCTCCAAGGACCTTTCAGCTGAAATATGAAGAATAATAGATAAAACAGCCCATTTCATTGCCTAATTTCATTGCTAATTTTCTTTTTAGGCATATAAAAAAAATGATGCATGTTTCAATAATTTTTTCCTTTAGTCATTTTTCTATCACCTCTAGTGATACATAGTGATGGTGACCTCCAGTCACAGTATTTTCCTTTTTCATTGGGATACCTCTTGTGAAGCTTGGTGACCTGTTTCTTGTTGATATAATGTCCCCCTAAATAAAAAGAAGAAAAAGATAACAACAAAACCAACAAGAAAACAAAGATGAAAAACACCAAGGAAATTAACTGAGAGCTCAGAGCGAGGGAACAAAATTCCTTCTGAAATTGGCCTCTTCAAATGTAATTTATATCCTTACGTCATCCTTGCCTTTTTTTTATTTACTTATCTGCAGTAAAGTACAAATTGTGCTTTGTTGTTTATCACAGGTAATTTTTTTTTCTCTTTAAAACACTCTACCTTCTCATTTATTTATTTATGTTATATAAATACTAACCTACTATTACCCAGTGCCACTGTCCTGATTAGGTGAAAACCTAATGGATAGTGGGTTTGGCTGTAGTAGGGTTAATTTTCTTCATAGGGGACTATGTTTTGGATTTGTGATGACAATAGTGTTGATGATACAGGGATGCTTTCTTTATTGCTGAGCAGTATTTGCATGTGGAGGCCTTTTCTGCTTCTCGCACTGTCCTGCCAGCGATAGGCTGTGGGTGCACAAGAAGGTGGGAGGGGACACGGTGGGACAGCTGACCCCAACTGTCCAAAGGGATATCCCATACCATATAATGTTGTGCTCAGCAATAAAAGCTGGGGGAAGAAGGAGGAAGTAGAACAAATTGGTCATAGTATAAAAATTCAGAATGATTTGTATGGAGCAGTCATATTCTAAAGATATGTTTTTACAAGGTGCTACCTTCTACTTCAAATATTACTCAAAGAAAGCTGCTTATTTGGTAGCTGCAGAAATATACAGATAACAACAAGTACAATATTCAGAAGACAAAGCACATAAACTAAGAGTTTTATTTTGCCTTTGACAAATCTTTGAGATTGTTGGTTGTTAGTGGGGACCTTATATACACTCCATTGTTAAAACTTATTTCAGAGATCTCTGATAGTTATATTATTGGTGTAGCAAGTTCAACAAATAATTACTGCTGTTCATTCATCTATAAACCCTCTGATTTTTATTTGTCTCCAATATCATCTTCTCAGTGAGAAGAAATAAGAACCATCATCTTGGAGAGAATAAGACACGAGATTTGAAAGATCTATTTCAAGACAATATGAACTGTTGCATCTGTACTTGTTTAAGGGGGGGGGGGGGGGAAGTAGTAATACCTGAAAGGAATCAGGTACCTTGCAGTACTATAAATTGTTTGCTGCTTGTTTTTAAAAAAGCATCCCTAGTAAGTTTGAGTGATGTTTAAAAGAAGAACATATCTTTTGAAGTGCTAGAGCACAGAGTGCACCTTAGAGGGACCTTCTGCCTTAATGCGAGGTTCTTCTAGTCCTCTGATGTAAAGTAAAATTAAAATAGCAGTCAGAAAAAGGCTTAGATGGAGAAGCTACTCTTTTTCCACACACTGTTCCGAGCTTTGAGAAGGTTTCAATGAACAGTATCACTACATTTCCTACTCAAACCAACCTGTGAAATCAGTGTATAACCTTATCCTGACATACCAGCTAGTAACCCTGCTCCTGTAGGATACTGTGTACTTTGATAAACACAAATTTTTCTCACCACCCTTTGATTTTATGCACTCTTTCCAGCATAGGGAGATCTGTATTACAATCAATAATGAGACGGGTCAGTGTTATTCCTGGCTTTAGCAAATCAAGATAAACTCTGTAGTATTTTAGGGAAGGGTAGATCATAGACAGAAGTGTAATGGAGCATTTGAAGAGGGGAGATATAGGAATACACCCAAAAGGCCTTCTTTATTTCCCTTTGCAGATATATTCTAGTTTATGGGCAATGTCCTTAGAAGCAGAAAAGAAACTTGAGAATATTGGTAAATAGACCTTTTCTGACTGGATAAAATAGCAGAAAAATCTCAGTTTATTAAATTAAGAAGCAGAAATCTTTGATTAGTGTTTAATATAGTAATAGTTGTCTGATAAAAAAAAATTAAATACAGTCTTTGCTCCACTATGAAGACAAGTTCATCCTTTCTCAGCTACTTGATATGTTCTGAATATTGACACAATTTGAAGTTTTCATGGAAAGAAACAGGATAAGGGTCAAAATTGAAATGATGTAAAGAAAACATTCTTTTATTGGAGGAAATGCATATTTTTTAATTAATTTAGTCATGAAGTTCTCCCCATCTCAGGTTACGTGAAGTCATCTTAAGTAAACAAGGGACTGTAAAAAAATGGAATTAATTGAAAAGATCCTAAGACTGTTGTTCTTAATGAAAAGCAATTTTAGGAACCTAGGTCTCAAAATCTATTGAGAAAATACAGTCAATGAAGAATGACAGGGAGCTATAGAACCTTGGTGGTTGACATATATAGATATGATAGAATTGTAGATCTTGTGACAAGTCACCTATAGAAGAAGTCAAGTATCAGCCATATAAAAAAAAGGAGTTCCCTGCTAGGAGAAAAATGAAAGCCAGTGCAAGAGAAAAGCATGAGAAATAGGAGACATCTATCTAAATCAGCATCCTTTCCCCATACCATCTCTTCAATTCTAGTAACCTTTTTAATAAGTACATTATCACATCTGAGTCTAAGGGCAGAGGGCGAATGGGATGAGAAATACTCTGAGGCATACTATTATTATGCCTCAGCCAAATGGCAACTACAACTTCAAGACAGAGAAGGCTGAGTTTTCATTTTGTAGGGAATGAAGAGGTGGTAGAATGATAGTAAAGCAGAAAACTTTTCATCTCTGTGAAATCCCCAGACTGTCATGACCAGATTAAGTGCTAGATACTGAAAACTGCTTTGGACTGGAAATGAGAGCATTTTAGTCAAATGATTCACAGAAAGTGTTTCTTATCTTCATAGCCCTAGATCTTTGGTCTTCTCTTGCTGCATATTGGTAGCAAGGGAGAATAAACACAGGGAGAATTCACAGGTCCTCTGTGGTCACAAATTAGACTAATCCCCACAACAAACACCAGTTAATCAATCTTTACAAGAGGTAAATGAGGCTAAAAGTCTTCTCTATCACTTTGAGTTTAAACTATCCTCACACTATGATATTAGCATTTTAATCTTTTCTGTAAGGAATGCTTTCTCTTTTTTATTTTCCAGCTAAGATTCACATTCTCTGATTTAGATTAGGCAAAAGAAAAGACAGTGATAGAAAAGTATAATTGACTTAATTTAGTTTAATTAACTGCAAGAGAATCGAGACTATTAGTTAATGCATCTTAATGAATTGAATTATGAAATGCATTGCTCCCAATGGGAGCAAATGATCCCTGTAATGGGAAAAGGAGTTACAGAACAAAAAAAAAAAAAAAGTTAAACAGCAGGTTTCTTTTTGTCCATGTCAGATTGACCAGTCCCAAACAACTAGTACATTACAAATGCATCACATACTCTGTAGTAGCATTCAATATCTTGCAGATGAACCCTGCTTGGTGAGTTCTAGGGGAAGTCGATGTTGTAAAATTACCCACTGGGGCAAAATTCCTGATTTCTGGAAATGATTGTCAGCTTTAATTCAGCTTTCAAGCTATCTTAGTCAGTGATTGAAAAGTGTGCATTACAGAACCTAACAAACAGTGAAAGAAATAAAAAAAGAAAACTAATACAACTACCTTTTAGCATTACTAAACACTATAAAAACTATTTATATATCACAATAATGGAATAAAATTACACACATTAGTTGCACTAATCCATCCATGCTAGCTAAAATTCAGATCCTCATAAAAATTAGCAACTATAGTATCTGAACTAGTGACCATTTACGAAGTAACTTAATTCTGATTTTTTACTTTTTCTACGAGAAATCAGTTGAAATGTTTTAGGCACTATTAAATACAATAAAGCCTACTTAAAGAAACTGAAAATTCCTACATTTTTGGGTGTATAAATAATTTCATTGGGAAAAATATGTTAAATTTTGGAACTGCCTTATATTTTAAGTTTTGTTCTTTTTCAGAATTACACTTTGTTGTGTAATTGTGGTGAACAGAAGAAAATATCTAGTTAGGTTGGTACAGTATTATCAATTTATTTTCTTCTAATATTTAATGTATTTTATTCATTTAATACAACAGTAAATAACAGCTAAATTCACAATATTTCTTTACTAATGCTGCGCCAACTGGATTAATAGAAAATTACAATTCCTGTATCAACTCAGTTATAAATGTTAAATCTAATTGTTACTGCTAGCTAATAGCATTCATTTTGCCACAATCATCATTTTTCTCTAACAGGGGGCTTATGGTTTGAAAATTTGCATCTTATTGAAACTTTAAGGACTTAATCCATAAACAACTTGGGTCCCTTAATGCTCAGGTTTTCTGCATTTTCCATATGAAAATTGTATTATGCCCGTGATGCTATGCAAATGAAATGGAGTTACTGCTCAAGTTCTCCAGTTGTATATTGCTCGATGGCAGGGTTGCACAAAATGAAAACATGATTAGAAGACTAAAAGAGGCAGTTTCAGCACATACAGTAGTTTATTACCTTGGGAGCAGAAAACTTTTACAGGCCTCTGATGCACACAGTAAATCTAGAATCTTGTAGGAACTTCTAAGCACTATAAAGATAACATTTGTATAGTGAGTTGAGGAAAGGAAAAAAAAATAATAAAAAGAGAAAACACTTGCTGGTCTATTCACTGCTTAAAAAATGAAAAGCTTCTTTGCTCTTGTGCTCTTTTCTTATGGGACATAGCAAACAATTTAAATATAATTTCTCTTACGTATCATAGGTATAAACAACAAAATGCAAAATTAATCAGAAAGTGTTTACAGCTTTGTTTTAACATATTTCTATGTTCCTAAAGATTTCTTTGAAAAATTTATTGTACTGTATAACTATCCGAAGGAAACTGCAAATCCATTTCATGTTGAAGTGCTGTCTCATTGGAATCAACTGAGAAGAGCAGTGGCAGTTTGCATAGCCAGTGCAGCACCCACCACAGAGAACCCTTACCACAGTTCACAACCTGGGTTATCCTCTTTCTGATCCATGCTATCTAAAATTAAAATTCTCATCAAAATTAGCAACCATAGTATCTGAACAAGTGACCATTTACAAAAAAAAAAAAAAGTAATTCTGATTTTCTACTTTTTCTAAGAGAAGTCGGTTAAAGTCAGAAATCAGTTGCTTGCCTTTCAGGCAGCCTTCTGCTCTCTATTAAAGTATATTTTATCACATGTAAAATGAGCCTACAGCCACATCAGAGAAAGTTTTCTGCCTTTACACGCGAGATTAATTTCATACTGAGAGCTAAAAATGAACAATGTGTGAGGGTTGTAGAAAAGAACTCCAAACATTTCCAAAAGGAATTACAAGATTTTTGTGAAGTGTGTTACATTGGGAGCTAGCTAGATGGTGCTAAGAGCTACTTGTGTTGCTTAAGCCAGTGCAACCAGAGGCAACAGTATTTTAGTCAGAGGTGAGACTAAATTGGACCATTTGATTTGACTGTCAGTTTGATGGTTGGGGTTGGTTGGAGAGAGTAGAATAGTTTAAGTCAAACAAAATAGCTTTAGCTTTCAAAGCAGTGGAAAAATACAGCACTAGGAGAATTGGTTGTTTGAATAGATATCATTGGGTGAGCAGTTGAAGACCTGAACATCTCTTGGATTTCAGAGATGTCTAAATGATAAATAGGAGGAGATAATTATTTTCACTATGTCGATTGCACAAATCTAATATTGGTACTTAGATGTACAAGATCATGATCAATGTTCTATCAAAAAAAGGATGTACAAAGAATAATCAAATAATTTTTTAAAAAATACTCCTGACAGTCAAAACTGGTGTGTCTTATATGGGATTGACATGACTGATACAAAACAGAAAAAGTTTTTTCCAAAGTTTGGCTGTATAATGTTTCTTCAGGTTAAATAAAAGTAGATTAAAGATTAGATAAGATACAATACAAATTATCTTTAATCTATCATCTTTAATGAACAAAAAGGAAGATCCTATTTACCTTTTAGTAATGAACACAACTGCCATATTATATCCAAATATTTATATGTGGATATGAATGTCAACAGTGATAAGAAACAGGCTTATTGGCATGGGAACATGTTTTGAAAAGCAAGTACTAAGATCTCTTGTGGTATCATCTCACCCCAGTCGGTGCCTCCCTTTTTAAAGGAGAAGAGTGTGCTTCAGCTGCATATTCTTTTGCAGAACTTTGTTTCTATCCAGCAATAGCCTCTGCTAATACTGGTGGCAGCACTAGCAGCCAGCAAATGGTGCACTGGCATTATCACTCAAATGTTCTGCTCAGGATTCTTTAGTCTTAAGATAGTCAGACTTCCCAGGCAGAACAGAGTAAAAATCAATCAGTACTACACTAAGTAGTGTACTGCAGGTGGAACTGGTTGGGAATTTTCTGCCATAATATTTCTTTCAATAGAAAAAATAAAATTATGATAGGGAAAATTGTGCATGAAATCTACCTGATAGAAGAAACTATAAGTATGAACTGCATACCCCCTAGGAAAAATTGGAGCAACTTAGGCAGAGATAATTCATTCCCAGCCTCTTCTCCCCCTTAGAAAAGAGAAATTATTTGGTTCAACAAGCCAAACTGTTCACTTGGCATGGTCCTGATTATAGGAGAAGTTTGGATTAGATCTACTCTAAACCTGCTACTCGCAGGAGCAGTAACAAAGGCTCTTGCATGTGCTTACAAAGAGGTACTGCTGCTGGTGGGAGAAGAAGACAGTGGGACAGGCCACAGCTTACAGGCAACAGTATTATCTCTATATAATAGACTGTGAAATAAGACTTAGAGGATGATTTTTAGTCCTTTGGGAAGTATTTCGTGGTTGAAAGTTCACTCCCTATTTTCAGTAGGGGAAAAGCGGTACATTTAATTCAGCGTGGAGTTTTCTGATCACTAATCACCAGTATTATGCTGGTTTACTTATATCTGCAACTAACATCCTTAATCAATACAATTTTTAGTAATGCCAGAAAACTTCATATAAATAAATAATTTGTAATAGAAGTCAGCATATCAAAATGTATTATTGGCTCTACTTTTTTCCTGAAGAGAATGTGGAAAAGTCAAACTAGTTCCCCTGTTGGGGTTCTCTTTAAACAGCCATTTTCAATTCCAAACTCATCTCTCTCTCACTCTCTCCTTTGCTTGCTTTTATTTTTTCTTTTCTTTTTTTTTTTCCTCTTTTCCTCCTAGAACAGAGGAGATGAAAGTAACACTATTCTGTGAAACTGAAAATAACATACATTTCATTCATGCTGGAATCATGGTCACCTTTCCTACACATGAAAACACATTGTCCCAAAGACAAAGCTTATAATTTAGTAACATTATCAAAATAAGAATTGGGAATCTGTTAGATAATTCAGGTGCTATTCATACTATCAAACTTTCCACTTCATTTGATATAATTACCATCATTTAATACCAGCATCTTTGATGTTGTTATAACGTAGTTTGGAAATACATTCTGTCCATGCCTGATGTCATAGCAAAGAAGGGTCTAATATTCATATGAAGATCAGTAACTTCTGTCTTGCTTTTCTAAAAATATCCATTGTGTTTTCAGTAGTATTGAGCAGGAAACAACATCATTATGTTATAAAAACATCAGATTTATTTAAAGGTTAGGCTCATTACTATTGCTCTCTTCCTTCAAAGAAATTGCTCATCTCTGAAACTTTAGCAAAGAGATCTCCCTCTACCGATGAGAAACCAGGAAAGCATGAAACGCTGGAGAAAATATTTTGATTAAGATCACTTATACTATAAAAGCTTTTTCCCTGCTTTTTAACATTTTTTTCACAACATGGTTAATGTTAAGAGAATACATCACCGTAATGATTCCTAGGTTGTCACCTCTACAATTCAAGTTGTGCAGATGAATCTGTCTTTGTAGCTTTATTTTCCCTTACCAATCAAGAGATTGATAGAAGAGCTCCTTTCCTCTGAACCTTTAATATTTCTGGTAAAGCAGATGCATCAGAATTCTTCTCCCCGTTTACCACTAAACAAGAATAGACAATAGTTTAGCAGCAAGAACATTAGGTCGCAGTATTATACTTTCAAGACTCAAAATGCATTTTCAACCAGTAAAGATCTGGAACCTCAGCGACAAGATTTTTACTTCATTACACTGATCAGTCAGAGTGATACTGGACTAGTAATTCTGATTTTATTTCAAACTAGCTGTATGTCTCAATAATTTCTGAATTATTTTTTTTTGAGGAAGCTTCCTCAAAAGGAATTTTAACCACACTAATTCTCATGCAGTCTAGAGAACCTAATTAATATTCACATTCGGTATGACAGCACATGAGCAATTAATTTTATTTTTCTGATCTGGAACACTGACAAGGATATCAGCTCTTCTGCGTTTCCAGCTGAATGAGTGGTATTTCACTGTTTAGTTCAGTTAGTAGGTTTAGTCTAGCAATGGCAGCATGTATATCAGCCAAGGCATCTGCATTTCTCTAGACCATTGTGCAACTTGCTCTGCTTGTGAAATTCTGCCTGGGAGAATTCATTTAGTGCTGGTTTGATTATGTCTAGACTGAACCATAACCAGTGAAGCATAAAATGATTTTAGAGAAAGTTTTGACATAATAGCTGTCTGGTAAATATTTTTTCACAGTCAAGTTACCTAGCCGTGAAGTAATTGCTGTACGAAGAAGTTGCCTCTGTCATAGTCACATCAGGATTGTGAACCCTATCAAATTAATCCAGAACCTGCATAACTGTCTGACTTTGTATCAATAGGATGAAACAGGAGCACTTTCTATGGTGAACTGAACCTTAGACTGCTGAAAACAGTCTGAACTGCTGAAAACAGATGTTGAACATCTCAGTTTCTGAAGCCAGATGATGCAGATGTGAGAACTACTTCTATATTTGTCTATGAGTTTTCTAAACAGAAGCGGAGGGATACACAGTCAAAACATATTCAGCAACCATTAGCTTCATTGCACATTAAACATTTGTGTGTATGAAAATAAAACTGATAAAATGATAGTATCTTCAGGAAAAAAAAATATTAAAAAAAAAACCCAAAACCCCCATAAAACAACAACAACAAAAACCCCCCAAAACCACAAAACACAACCTGAAGCTTCTAGGGAGCATTAGTCTTACTTGCCTTGAACATTCAAGATAATTTGGACGTTAGCTTCAAAACTAGACAACATTTCTGAGTATATGGCTATTTGTTACTACAATGTAATAGCTCAGCTCATGATGCCACATGTTTGCGTAACTTAGCACAAGCCTAGAAAAATATCTTTATGAGCATTTAGGTAGTGAAAACCAGAATGTGGCCATTAAAATTTAGCTATATGCACACCCTGAAGGTGTGGCCAAGAAACTAGAAACTTCTACTCTTACAAGAAGTGTTGCAGCAGACACCACTGCTGTTTATAGGGTAGTTTCCTGTATTGAAATAAAGCACAATTTCCAAGAAATGATTCTTGAGAGAATGGATTCACTCTCTTGGTAGCTGAGGTGTTATGTGAAGAAAAAAATCACTTTTATCTCAGCAGGGGAATGAAAAATCATCAGCAACTTAGTAGTTTCCATGGATGCACAAATTTTCTTGTCAGAAAAAAAGGTTCCTATAATCCAAGATACTCCTTTTAGTAACTTTTCAGGTTTTGAGAATCATCTGTTTCTTTCTACAAGAATTACACTTCATAGTTTTATGTCTGAAGACTGGGAAAGACTCAAGATTTCAGTTATAATGTGTTTGTGTTTTCAAAACTCCCTAATTGAGAGAACACAGGAAAAAAAATTACCAGTTTGTTTTTATCCCAACATGCATTGCAGTGCAGGGTAATGAGAACATCTCACTCAGTGTGTCAGAAATCTGGTTGTCTTGCAACTTTTATCACTTCCAAATTTCTGTAGATGCTGATGGAAAGAGAAAGAAAAATATCAGGTACTTTGCACTAAATGGCACTAAATATCTTATTTTTGTCATCTGTAAAATATTTTACTGTTATTTTTAAATAACAGATTATACACCCTCTGGAGCCACCTATTTATTATTCTCTCCATGTCAGAGATACCTATGGGTAAATCTCAAGAAAATAAAATTAAAAAAAAGTATATTGTATATGGTCATAGTTTCTGTAGTTGACCTGTTAATGCAGATCGTCACATCTGTCCTTGTTCTCATTTTGTCAGAATGAAATATTCTGACACATGGAGAATATCTTTGAGATATTCTTGAAGTCATGGAATTACTTATGGATTAGCGGATATACTTGTTACTTCTGTTCTTACAGTCTCAGATAATATGGAGGGATAAGCATGTACTCAATATTTAACTTCTAGGTGATTGTGAGTTAATTTTTTTCTGGAGAAATATCTCTGCTGTCAAACTATTAAAACACACAAGGAACAAATGTGACAGGAAAGTACAGAATGGAAGGAAGATGGAGATCTTATTTGTGATTATGATTATGCACAGTGAAATAGAAATATCTGAGAAAAGAGCATTATACAGTCAAACACCACACTGTCAAACTGACACTACCTACAGTGATCATATAGCCCAACTGCCTGATCAATTCAGGGCTGAATAAAAGCTAAAGCATATTATTAAGAGCATTATCCAAATTGTTCTTAAATACTGACAGGCTCGGGACATCTGCCATTTCTGTAGGAAGTCTGTTCCAGTGTTTGGCCACCCCCAGTAAAGAAATGCTTCCTAATGTGAAGTCTGAACCTCCTCTTTGAACTATTGTTATATGTCCTGTCACTGGAGAACAGGAGGAAGACACTCTCCACTTCCCATCTTCAGGAACCATCAGAGAGCAATGAGGTCACCCCACCCAGCCTCTTTGTCTCCAAACCAGTCAAACCCAAAGTCCTTAGCCACTCCTTATAGGACATTCCTTCCAGCCCTTTCACCAGTTTTGTTGCCCTCCTCTGGACACATTCAAGGACCTTAGATATTCAGCAAGAAATAACAAAAACACCTATTAGTATTCCTTCAGATAATGCTTTCCATGTATTTTCCCTTCCAATCAATCTACCAAATTAAAAATAAAATTAATTTCTTCATGGTTATTGAAAAGCTATGAACAGGTGGTGTTCCGTGTCTTCCCTCAATACATTTTGATGTTGTCCTTTGATGCAATGAGGACTGTAAACCATTTCTGCTTATATGGTTCTGTGCAGGCTTTTAGTTTTGCTTGCTTGCCTAGGTGCTATGTCCAATTTTGGATTTTTGTTTAAGAGAAAACTCACCATTTTAATTTCTTAAAAATTTCTTTCTGTATCTTCACATATAAAAAAAAATGTATATAATCCTACCTGGAACAAACAGATAATTAATATTTCCTTCAGATGAAACTGAAGACCCATGATTAGATACAATAAATACATATTTGCATTTAACAAAATTTATTTTAGAAATGACTGGTAACCTGGTTGCTCGTGCATCTTACTAAAGGTAGATGCAATGTTATAACCAATTGAACTTGATCAGATACTCTGTCTAGATCTTGTGCTAATACTGCGAGTTCTTAATCTAGTTCTTTTTCTTTTTTCTTTTCCCCCTGAGGTTTTATAGCCTGTTATAATTTGCACTTCAGCACCTCCCTTCTTTTTCTGCTAAACAGTTTACCAGCTCTATTTGTCTATGTCTCAACAAACTGGACCTGTTCACTTCTCAGGAAGAGACAGAATAAACTATTGGGTGTTGGATAAAATCTCCACTTCTGCTTATAGATAGGTCTGAAAGCATTTTCTCCTATCCAGGGAAATTATTCATGGTACACTGGAATTTTTCTGGAATAATTTTCTTTACTCAAATTAAAACATTTTATTTCAAATTTGAAATAGTATTCTAAAATAACCAGCATATTCAAAATGCTAAGTAATTACTGTGGAGCTAATACTTCTTATTCAAAAGAGATACACCAGTATTTAGCTATAGGTTTTACAGCTGTTATCTTTCTCTTTGTAGGTAGAGTAAGCTGTTGAAAATTGATGCTTTTTGTACATTTCTCTCTCTACCAAATTACAACCTCCTAAAGGGCCCTGCATTCCTTTCTAATAGTTTTTGTAGATAAACAGTCTCTACTTTGGCTGAAAACTCACTTCTGGTGTGCTCGTGTTGCACCTGTGCAGAACAGCACTTCAAGAAGTAAAACACTTTTTTTTTTTTTTACTTCAGTCCATATTCTGAGAAATGAACTGGAATTCTAGTAAAATCCAAATTTGTTCCTTCCCTGCCCTTGAAAAAAAACCTTTTTAATATTTCAGAAATCAATCCCACTGTTTTTTAAAGATTTTTTTTGTTTTATTTTTCCTCTGAAGCTTTGTCTGCTCCAGTAATTATGCAACAGAATCCGAACAGAAAATAAAAATGGAACATTTTTCATATAGAAGAACTTAAACTGTAAAACTTTTAAAAAATTAGATTCTTCTAATGTCTTCTGAGTCAGGTGCATTGAACAAAAGTGCCTGTACACATCTTAGTGCCAATGAAAATATTTTGGTACAATAGACAATCAGTAGCTGAATGTGAAACATATGCATAAACTAAAAGATAATATGATGCTTTTGTATTTGGATATTATTTATTCTGCTCCTTTATGATGGCAGCCTTAAAGTTGTTTTATTCTCCTCTTTGTGTCTTCTTGACATAATATAGTAAAAAAAAAAAGTTAAGTGATTTCCTATAGCTAATGTGAATGTGTTTAGAATTTAAAGGAAGACTAAGTCTGCCCCAAAGCCTCTGAAGCGAGCAGCAGGAAAATTTAGTCCAAAGTCTTTTATTCCTATAGTGACAAGTATTCTCATTTGGTGATTCACTTTGCAAAAACCTAGATTGAGTGGATTCATCAAAAAGCTGTGAAAGAACAATTCAAACCAAAAAGAAAAAAACAACAAAGAACTACAGAGAGCTTTGAAAACACAAATAGAACCAAGAATACTTACTTTGTTTTCATTCTATCTGCTACTTACGAAAGCAATGAATACTCCTGGGATTTCTTTTGGGAACAGATTATGAGAATTTCTATTGGCTAAATTCTGTCATCCATATTCAGTTTGAACAGTTTCCTGCTGAATAAGAAGTCACACACACTATATTTTAGAGTAAAGTTCTAACATGTTCTTACAAAGTTCTAAAGTTCACTAACAGGAGAAATGTCAGAATGCAAAACGTAAATGTACACATTTATGTCACACCTTTTAAGATTTACTTATATTAAATTGTAATCCAAGTCCCCAGATCCTCATCCTGCATCTTAAGAACAATGCACTAAAATCAAGAATTACCTTTATTTTAAATCTAAATGGTCTTATAAATATTTATATTTAGTATTAATGGAATTCTCTGAACATCTCTAGTCTTCTGTTAAAGGCTGTGACCAGAATAGTGAGCTGGCACAGAAATCAGCGGCCTTACCTTTCACGGGATTTAAAGACAATAACCTATAAAGATCATAGCTACTTTTTAAAGCAACTTGACAGACTCACTTCTGGGAATTCACATGATTATTAGGAAAATAATAGGATCAAGTTCTGTTCTTAACTTCATCCTGTATAAACTTTAGTATTTAGTCATTACAAATTGATTTAAATCTCAAGCACTCTTTTCTGTACAATAAAATTCCCATGAATGTCATCAGACTATTAACTACTTAGAGTATAAAAAAAGAATTATTAATCTACTCAGAAAGAACTAGTAATCTCTATTTCTACCTTAAAATATGTTTTGTTATTTTTACAGATTAATTTTTAATAAAGGCATTTCTCATATAATTTATTTAGCTTCTGGCAACCTTAGGCTTCTTTATTACAGTTGTATAGTTAATTAAACAATTCCTGATATTTATGTCAACCTCCACTGTCTGAGCTCATCAATACTATTCTGGTTTTCAGCTGTGTCTTATATTAAGTTAATGCTTGAGTTTTTAAATAAGGGCACTAATTAACTTTCCATGAGAAACAAGATGTTAGTTGATTCAATAACTTCAGGTTTCAAGAGACTAAATACCATCCTGAAATGAGATATCTTATTGGTAAGCTATGCTGACAATATTCCTTGAGAAAGAGCTGATTTGCAAAACATTGCTTTTGTTTAGCTGCTCAGCATTCTATCTCTTGGGAATTCACAATGACAGATAACATTCACACATCAAATTTCTAATTTTGCTCTGCATTACAACAAATTACTTTTTTTTAAGTAATCACAAATCACAAAAAATGCTGTTTCAGGCAACTAAAAGAACTCATTTCCAATGAGTTGTCAGGATGCAAAAATATCTTTGCTATCATGTGACAAATTTCCTATAGTTTTAGGGTTGATACATTATTAAAGATACAGAAAATAAGTGGGTTTGAATTTTATAAAAATATTGTCATTTAACTTCAGGGGTTTTGACTCTTAATGAACATAACAAATGGGGAAAGAAGTTCCATCTGTTGTTATCCAGTTACTCTAAAAATAGGCAATGTCAGAAAAACATATAGGATGAAAGAAAGCACACACAGAAATGAAGAAACAAAACAAACAAACAAAAAACCCTGAAGGAAGGATCGGGAAAAACTCCATAAACAAACTTTTTAAGACTTTGAAATATTTAAGGCAAAATTTCCGGCATATCTCACTCAAAAAGCAGAACATTTATAACATGAGAGTAAACCAGAAATTCATATGATTAATAATTACAGGTCTAATACTCTTAACTAGTTTGGACAGATTAATTATAAAAAGCAGTCTAAACATATTCCCATGTTTTCATCATGACATCTGGGGAAAAAAATAAATATCTGTGTGAGTCATATCATGTAATCTGATCCCAAAACAATGATACCTCAGTAAGTACACTAAAAATAATATTGCTATAAAAGCTTTTTCTCTGACTTCTCTATAATTGGTATTTCCATTCTTCCTCGTTATTATTTCATCTCTCTCTTTTGTGCAATTGTGAGTTTCATTTTGCTTTGTATTTGTAATTTCATTATTTCTGCAAACAGAATGTGACTTTTAATATGCAAAACAACATGTAAAGATGACTGAACTATATATATGAACAGTAATATTTTTCAAGGTCCATACTTCTATTTATTTTTAGATGGAAGCTAAAGGGCCTAACACACTCTTGAAATTCTCTCCCAAAAGTGTAATACCAATAGCTGAACTTTTTAGCTCTAAAACATACTAAGTGGTTTCCTGAAACAACTTCAACTTTCACAGTCAGTGACTATGACTGTTGACCATTACTTTTTGATAGCTATCAGCTTGGGGGCACAAGGTGTGTTTTTATACTGTACTTGATTTTCCTTGCCTGGGAAACCAGATGTTTCCTTCAGATTTAAGATAGATTGAGTCAAAATTTAGGAATTAATACGAGGAACAAGGACTTACTTTCCAACATAGAATGGCAATAATTTTGAATTCAATAGAGTTGTTGGAGATTCTCTCTCAATACAGTGTATAATGGAAGATGTAAAAAGGATAGGCCAAGTTAGGTGTTAGGCAATGATAGATTAATAGGAATAAAGTTCTGCTCAGTGTCTCTTTGTGCCACAAAATGAGCAAAAGGGAGGCTCTTTCAAGCTGGAGAGGAAAACAACGTTTTCCCAGCAAACAAATGTAATGCCTTAGCTAGGCCATAGGCCCCGTGAGCTAATTCTCAAGCCTGTAAAGTAGGTCAAGAATGCCCAAAAATTTATGATCAACGCATAATACAAGGATGGCTGAGTTATCCTTTCCTTCATCGTACAGCCATGTTATACTGGCAGAAAATGAAATGCACTTTACTGCCTCAGAACGAATTAATCTTTTTCCTTTGGCACACACCATCAGAACTTGAGGTCTGTATTGTCTTTACGGATGTAATGAACCTTGGTAGCATTTATTAAATCAGGGGAAGAATGCAGTCCAAGTGTAAAAAGATGAAACAATCAACCCAAATAAAGTCAATGTGTTAATAAATCCCAAGTAAATTGGCCTAGATTTTCCCATACAACTAACTTAGGTCATAAACTTAATAAAGACAACCTATTAGCAAAGTCAAAGTCATTAACCTTTCCCTTTTACCTTGACAGATGAAAATACACTTATCAAGAAGCACTGTCCTATAATCCTTCATATTTGATGCTCTTACTTGCAATACATACTCCTTCATTAAACTTTACACCTTTTAGCCACACAGCTCATTGCCGAACTTCAGCAAATCCTTGACATAAATCATCGAAAGGATGACACTGTCTGCATTTGCATCAAAGTCTTTGAAGAAGCTCCTTAACAAGAGAACTTTGACTCACTTTTGAAGTTTATTGAAATTACTGAAATTACTTGATATTTGTAAAAGAATGTACCATTTAAAAAGTTAGCAAGGTACATTTCATACAAGTCCTGGAGGAATCTCTGAAAAAATAGTAATATTACATATAGATTCCAAAGAAAATCAACATTGGGTATTAACCAGTGAGATATTCAGTACAGTGTAAAAAAAAAAAAAAAAGGAATAAATGCTTGAGTTAGAGCTGTGTCTAAAGTTATTTTAAATTATCATGTAGCTATAACTCCACTAATGATGTGCTAACAGAACAAATACTGTTCCATGATTTTTGCAAGTATAGAGTCCAACTGTGAGCAGAGTGGCTTAAAGAACTGTTTACTGAAGCCTATTTAATGTCTAAGCAGAGCAGAGAATTTTGTGGGTGGGGAGTGCAACCTGTGGTTTTGTGCTATTGATCACACTTAGTATTTCATTCTGCAAGGCCTATCACACTTCAGGGAAAACGGAGGGTAATTAAAAAATTACAAGTTGACAACTCCCACCAAAAAAAAAACCAAACAACCCAAACTAGGAAAAGTGTAAACCAGAATTTCTTACTGTTTTTGGAGTTAAGGTGATCCATTAGCAATTTAGACTTGAAGTAACGTCAGATTATCCATTTGACTTCCTTTTGTAAACTGTTAAAATGGAAGACATTTGTCTCTATGTTGTTTAATACACCATGAAATACACTCTTGGTCTTCATCAAACACTGACTTATTAATACATGTTTTTTAAAAGTAAAAAAGGAAAAAGGCTATACTTCATATATTTTTTAATTCCTTACCATAGAGAAACTGTAGCATATTAACAATAGCATAACACTTTTTAACAAGTTTGTACATTAAATATTTGTAAAGACTATATAAGTTGAAGCCAGAATTATAGATGTAAAGTTTAATTGGAAAAACACAGCATGATTAGGTTGGAAGAAAAAACAGTAGTTCAGGATTTTATGTTCTTTGGTCATACAGCTTTTCTAGGCTTAGTCACAAGGTTTTGCTTATTTTGTTAAGGGTGGGAAAGTCAAACGCCAACATCCATTAAAATTAATGTAGGGTCTCCTTGATATTAGAGTTAGAAAAGTTTTACAAGTTTTATAATATCCAAAACTTTACACAAATTCCCTCTTAAGAACAACAGTAAGCTGCCTAAGTCTTAAGACCAATAAATTTAATTGTTACATTTTATGTTTGTGATTCAAGTTTTTTATAAATTTATAATTTCATATTATCTGTAGCATTTTATACCCATGTCATTTTCTTTTCATCTATAAATTCATCCATAAATTTCATTACATTTAGTCTGTATCAATTAGAGACATTTATAATGACATAAAAAGTGGATATATACGTATCATTTGCTCATGAGAGAGAATGTAATTATTAAGGGGTATTTTACAGATAATTTAGGACAACAGAAGCACTTATGGGATATAGTGTTTGAATGCTTTTGCCTTTGTAAGCTTTGCCTTTCCTTGGTGCTGGATATACAGATATTCAGTGTATCATACTGTGGCATTCAAAGACAATGTAACTGAAATCTCTACAAAAGTAGTTCATTTCAGATGGAACATAAATAGTTCAAGATTAGAATCTAAAGTAGAATTATGAATGACAAGAATTTCTAGTTTTCAAAAAATCAACTCTAAAGTGGGGAAAAAAATATACATCTTTCTCTCAACATGACAGAAATTGCTCTAGAGAGACGTACTTTCCTAAAAAAGGCTGATAGGTGTTTTCCCTAAGGTGAAGAAAATGGCTTCAAAAATCTTAACATTTCTTCTAAGTTGAAACACATGCAATTTAAAAATAAAACATTTCTCCCCCAACAATGGACATTTCAGCTGACACTCAAGACACCCTTGTGATTCTTTGGCAGAAATCAGGCATACGTTTGCCCTAGGGGAAATCAACTTGTGTTCTGAATATGTTGTACTTATAGCATTTTCTCCTTTCTGATCCCAACTAATCTAATAGACATGTGTTACTAACCAGCTGTATGGGATAGTATAACTGGATTTAGTGAAGTGGCAACTTGAAAAGCGAGAAGAGCAGTATATGTATCAGTGGCTCAAACTATTTACGTCATCTGTTGGAAAATGAAATTTATAAAAAAAAAAACACCAAACACTTTTTTAGCATAGAAATGTGGATATTGCAGGCCATATTGTATGTCTATACAGTTGACCCCTGGGGATGGCAGTCAGTGTGCCCGTTGCTTCAGTCTCAGAAATGACATAAAGACTGCTCTGTTCTGTGAGATCCCAAAAAGAGTGGTCTTATGTAGAATGGTACCATTCCAACACAAAATTTCATTTCCTGGAAAGAAAGTGAGGAGTGCATTTGGTCTTCAGAGAAAGTAAGATTCTTCTGGAGCTCTCTTGCAAACAGCTCTGTTTCTCTACTCACATAATATGAATAGGAACATAATTTTTTTTAATTATTCAGATATCACACCCTTCTTTTGAGAACAATTGGACAGTAAAAAATTATTTCAACTTGTTTTCTTCAGTTCATGAGCTAAATTCCGCTTGTCAGGAAGTAGTAATTGCATTGTCATTCATAATTACCTCAGCTTTATCCAGTAATTATTTATATTACTTTTGTTCTTAAATTTATTAATGGCTTTTAATGGCTTATTTTTAACGGGATTTTTGCTTTACAGAGCTCAGAACTGATTTGACGTCTTAAAACACATATTTTTACAAACATTTAAAATGAATCAAACATTGTCTATGTACTAAGTGCAAGCTAGAATTTTAATAAATAAGTGGCAATGACTGATATCTTCAAAAAAACCAACAATAAATACAATAAACAAAAAAGACAGAAAAATCTTTTGTTTAAATGTTCCTATCATAGGCATTTCATAGTACTTATTACAAAGAAAAGAATATAAAAACACAGTATCAGGAATGGTCCAGTAACATTGTGAGCAGTTTTAGTAGAATAAAACTTCTCCATGCTAAATATTTTATCTCTACCTGAAGTCTCTGCTCATAAAGGAAATTATGGAAAGCCCTCTAAAATATCATCCATTTGGAACATTAGAGTAATTCATAATAGGGAGAAGGAAAATGATCCTATGTGATATTCTGATTCAAGAGTTTTAAATGTAAAGACTAAAAAAACCCAGCCCTCCTTGTAAAGGAGATTAATTCTTAAAGCTTCAAGGTGAGAACTAACCTTTAATTAACAGAATCAGGAAGTTTTCTCTGCAAACATGTTCCTTCATAATTGCATCTTTTTTTGGTAAATATTTTCTTCAGAGTTCTTCTGGGCAAGTTACACAGTAAACTGTTTATTGGATTAGATATGTGACTAAACTAATCTTAAATTGTAGCTCTAAGGCTTTAATGAACTGCTCATCAGCCACTTTTTTCTGGTGAAATACTAATGTCCCCATTCCATTCTACATGGGAAGTAAAAAACTCACATATTTAGCTTGCTAATAGTTTTTTTTATGAGTTCAGTCTTCTGTTGTTTTCTTTCCAAATGAATGACTTCCACATCAAGGATAGTCGTAAAGCACAAAAGACATTATTTTGATAAGAAACTTTGCTTAGAAGTCTCCAATGAATTGACAAGAGAGAGCACCCATGAGATGGGTGCTACTTACATAGCTTACTATAGAAGTGTTATATTTGCTCTTGCTGTATTTCAATTTCCAGGATTTATTTTTTACTTAGTTTCCAACAGATAAAAGAAAAAACTTTATTTTTGGGACTCACAGTGTGAAACTCATCCCAGTTTTGGTAACACAAGTTTCTCCATTGTGTTGAGATAAAGTTCATTTCTGAAAGCCAAATGAGCCCAGGAAATTCACAACATGAGCACTGAGAATCTATTAAAGGCAAGTGTTTTTGTTTTGCAAGACAGCCCTCCCTAAGTAAGACTGTCCACTCACCTTTGGACCATGGCTTGAGGGAGAAAGTGGAAGATAATTAAAATCCATCATTGCAGTGTAACCAGGTGCATGTCTACACTTGACCAGAGGAAAGAACTTCAAGGATCAAAGTCTGACAGTAAATACAGGAAAAGAAAATTGAACAAAAAAAATACTGAAAGGGTAGAAGACAATAGAACAGTCAATGAAGGGAATGGAATAAGAACAGAGAAAGGAAGTAAGG
This sequence comes from Scolopax mira, assembly GCA_004320125.1. Lineage (NCBI taxonomy): Eukaryota > Metazoa > Chordata > Aves > Charadriiformes > Scolopacidae > Scolopax > Scolopax mira. The sequence goes on along the minus strand of BJBW01013113.1, from coordinate 37,531 downwards.
CTAGCCTGTACATAGTGGAGATAAAAAGGTTAAAAGTTGCCAAATCATTCTTGGTTTCTGTATACATATAATTCTTCAAACCTCTCCAAAATAATTATCTCTGCTTGATTCTAATCATCATAGTGCTGACAATTCTTTTTTCATCCATCTTCAGTAAGTCAACAATATCATCAAATAATGTCAGTCTTATCTCACACAACTGTAGATGCTACACTAAGAGAGGATTGATTGTTGCTGCATTTTGATTAAGACACGTCATTCTTACTTTACAGGGCCCAGTTTTTCTCTGTAAGCATACACAAGAGGTGATGGAAACTATATGAACTGCCTGGGTTCAGTTTAAAGTAATGCCATAAGCAAGAAACGCTTGTTTAGGGCTACCACAAGAATTTTTCGGAAGTTCTAATGGACATTAAAATCAAAGTGAGTATATTTTGTTTAGTTTCTCTTTGCTTACTCTATTGCTTCTAGCTTTCTGCAAGTGTTTTTTTTTTTCATATTATTCTATACAAAAGTGAATTACAGGTAACGTCGTTCCAACTTATTTACATTTATTCCCATTATGCAGCAAAACCAGAATCCACATTTTAACAATATTTAATGAATAAGAATTTCCCTAATATTTAAACTCTTATTATGTTTTACACCACAAAACTAATCAGTTTCTAAAATATATACCAGAAGCGTATTTCTCCTGATTAGAATTTTACCTTGAGTGGCTCTGTGCCTCTCATTCTACTTTTCTGCATGCAAGGCACACTAGTTGAATAATGACCAAAGTGGTTTACTCTATGCCAATCAATAAGTTCCTATGAAAGGAACTTGTCTTCATTAAAATGTTTGGCTAAACAAACAGTTTAGTTTGTAGAAAGTGTCAGAATTAGGCTCTTACATCCTTATTCAGATACCTAGGGACGTAATCTTATTTTCATACATGCTGAGTACTCGTTAAATAGGAGTTGACAGAATCAGTAGGCTCAGCATGTTGGAAAACATTAAATCACTTGTTAAGAATGTTTACAGCCATTTAAGCTTACTTTTGTCATACAGAAACAAAAAATAATCACAGGATACTGGACTAAGTAGAGAGTAAATGGTATTGTTTATGAGTTCTATGTTTAACATTTAAGACTAGGTAATTTGTTTTTGGCCATTGATTGTAAATAGGATCCAGAACCTTTGTTTGCGTTTCATTCAAGGAATATTATCAATATGATAGCTATGTAATATTAACACACAACACCTGTAGATTTCTAGAGGTGTATTGTTTCATCATATAAATATTGAATAATATATTCTTGGCTATGGAATGAAAAAGATAATGATTTTTCAAATACAATATTGAGCCTTGGAAAAAAAAAAGAGCCTTTTACTTTAGGTATTACATTCCATCCTTAGCAGTCAGCCTTACATCAGTTATTTTGTTTCCCTGTATTTACTGGGCACACCCCCCCACCCCCTCCCTAGCCTTCTTTAATAAAACAGAATATTTAATCAGCTCCATTACATTTCAAGTGTATTTCCAAGTTGCATCACTGGTATACAACATGGTTCTTTGAAATTATTTTTGTTGTTCAGAAAAACACGTTATTCTTCAGAGAATATGCGATAAGAAGTACAAATCACTACATAGTATAGAAATTGCTCTGGATGATTCCTGGAATTGTTAAATATCACGAGCAGTTCTCTTTTGAACACAAATATATAGAGCTATCCATGACAGAATTGTCTATTGGAAAATAATAGAAATTGTAACTTCTGTTCAGAATGTATCTGTCTCAATGAGAGGAGAAAGGCAAAGCAATTTGTTTCATTAGCCCACTTGTCCTCCCTAGTTTGATGCAATTCTTGTCCCTGGCTTCAGAGTTAAACTACTGTTAAAATTGTTTTCTATTTAGCACAGAATCATTACCACTCTCCTTCAGCTCTCAAAGGTCATGGAGAACAGGAGAGGTGTCTGAGGACTGGAAGAAAGTTAATATCATACCAGTTTTCAAAAAGCACAAGAAGGGGGACTTTGGAAAATACAGGCCAGTCAGCCTCACCTCCATCCCTTGAAAGGTGATGAAGCAGTTCATTCTGGATGTCGTCTCAAAGCATGAAGGGAAAAAGATGTTATTGATAACAGTCAACACGGATTCACTCTGGGGAAATCATGCTTGACCACTCTGGGTAGACGAGGGGAGAACAGTGGATGTTGCCTACCTTGACAGCCTTTTGAGACTGTGTCCCATAACATCCTTATAAGTAAGCTTAGGAAGTGTGGCTTAGATGAGTGGACAGTGAGGTTGATTGAGAACTGGCTGAATGGCAGAGCTGAGAGTCATGATTAGTGGCAGAGAGTCTAGTTAGATGCCTGTAACTAGCAACGTTCCCTGCATCTTACTCAACATACTCATCAAGCAGTTAGAGAGTTGGGCAGAGAGGAACCTAATGAAGTTCAACAAGGGCAAGTGTAGGGTCCTGCACCTAAAAAGAAATAACCCCATGTGATGGTGCAGGTTAGGGGTTGATGTGTTGGAAAGCTGCTCTGAAGGAGTCTTGGTGGACAAGTTGATCATGAGGCAGCAATGTGCTCTTGTGGCCAAGAATGTTGCTACATTATGTTTGAAAAAATACACCACCTTTTCTGGACCTAACATGCAACAGTTGATCTTCTCTGGCCATGGACATGATGAACCTCTGGGTGCACATCTTTCTCAAAAATAATTAGTTCTTTATGGTCAACATGCTTCACCAGGAAACTTATTGCTGCTCTGTAAAACGCTGGATGACAGACTGGCACTGATGTTTGCGCTTGAAAAAAACGTAACTGTTACCATTCCGTGGAGTCCCCTTGATCTTCTTTCTTAAACTGTAAAAGGTCTTTCTAGTTTTAGAAGCTAGTGACTCAGAAGAACTAAAACACCAAAAAAAAACCCTAACAAAGAAACCACCAGAGAACAAACTTTAATCCTCAAGTGTTAAGAGCCTTTTAGATAAACAAGAATTTTAAAAAATTCAGGCTCATTACAGGACTAAAGTGCATTTAGTTAACCAAAGAAATAAAAAATAAAGATTTACATGAAACAATTAAGAGACCTATTTGGGTCTATTTATAGGTCTATCTATATAGGTCTATAAGAGACCTATTTAGGAAAAACACCCTCCAACTCAGTAAGTGTAGAGGTTTCTTGAGACAAAATAATGTTTTATTCTTAGCTTACTGTTGTCAACATAGACTCCATTCAAGTAATATTTTCTTAGAAATATCATAGAAAGCATATATTGTGACAAGTGCATAGTAAATTTATAAAACTACTTGGTTAGAACAGTTTTCCACAAAATTACTGCACACCTATAGTTTCCTAGATTTAAGTAGCTTAAATTGATTTGGAGCTTGTCCAAAAGCATCTGTATTACAATAGTGATAACAAGTGTCATTATTCAAACAAATAAAGCTGAATATTACAATGCTGTTCAATTAATGATAATATACGTTTGTCTGTAGTACTAAGGATTCTTTGTTAAGGCCTGAATTGCGTATGAAAACCCAGTTTTTAAGTTAAAAGCTTTAGGACTGGATGCATTAAAGGCAGCAAATCTACAACTTTTGTCCTTTAAAGCTTCAGGGATACCTGTAAAACTAGAGGTACAGTTTAAAACTGTAGTCTCATCATTGTCTGAATCCTTCACAGAGAACTGCCAGCTATCATCCAGCATATGGGATTATTATGGCAGTCCATATGCTTTGTAGCAGTTGGTGTTCAAATGAAAATTTGCAAAGTCAAATAAGAAGGTGGCCCAGGCAACAAAGCCTAATTACTAGCAGCTACAACAAGCGGCCAGCTCCAACTCAAAATATTTCCTATCAGTTTGATTTTTTTAAACTGAATTGTATTAACCTGTTTTACAGTTCTAAAAATGTACTGACAACATCATACAATAAACTTGAAACCCAAGAAGCTTGACTTGATACACCACAGATTTGAAAGAGAATATTTGTTGTTTTGTTTATCTGAGCCATGAATCTTTTCTTTATAGTTTCTTGTTTATTTGTTTTGGGGGTTTTTTTGGCTTTTTTTTTTTTGGAAGAGTTTTGCTTGCTTGGTTTTTTTAATAGAAGTTTGCCTTGCATTTTTAATGCCTTACACTGTTCTCTGCAGTGCACTGTTCAAAGCAGTTTTATTCCTGGTGGAAATGAAATTTAAGTCATGCAAAAGCATCAGAGTAATGTAATGTGGATGCATTAGCTCTGTCCTTCGATTGGTTCTCTGTGCCAGTACCTAAGACTGGCAACTACTGTGAATTTGATTTCAACAGACAACATGAAGCACAGTTACAGGGAAATGTAATAAATCACAATAAATAAAGCTTCAGTCTACCTATATTGGTGCTGAAGCAGCCAGTGATATAGAAGCTCACCCAGAACATGCAAATTTGTTTCCCTTCAGCACAAGATAACCTGGAAGATGGTCTTCAGGAGAAGTACTCCAACAGCTAATGGGTATCTGAGTAGTGGACCAAGCAAGACCCCAAAATAAAATCCTCTCAGTGAATTCAGGCATACACAAATATTTCATGCTACAGATTTGCTGCTATTGCATTTTTCTGTTTACTAAGAAAAGTATAATTTTAGTACCTCAGACCTCCACCTAAACCATTAGTACTCTAGGGTCCACATAGTCCCTTTTATTTCAGTCAGCAAATTGAGTTCTCTAATTCAGGACTCTCAGTTTTCTTTACAACTGATAGAGAGAGGATGATTCAGGTGCCTGTCTCTACTGAGTGAAATATATTCTCTAATAATCCACTTTGGTTAGATGCCTAAAGTAAGCCAGAATGAACCTCAGCTAATTAAGGCTTATTTGGAGACAATACGGTACACAAACAAAAAATACACTTTGAAGGAAGGATTTTTCTTTAGCTGGAGACACTAATTGAAGGCAGGTTTAAGAAGTTTTAAGTGTTGCAGAGTTGTTGATGTCCCTCTTTTGAGCCTGTCTTATGTGCTATGATTACTTTTACCTGTAATGATAACAGTTTCCATACATGACAATTTCTAATCTTGTGTAAAGCCCCTCTACTATGTGAGTAGTCTAATACCCTCTATTTCATGGGTAGACAACAAAATAAACACCACAAAGCTCAAAGCAAACAAGAAAAGAAAAAAAAATTTCAAGTGGTTGAACCCTTAATCAGAAGACAATGAAGCTAGATAATCCAGCCTGCCGCACTGACAACTTCTAATCATGTTCTTCCATGAGGTGTCAGTACTTTCTTAGATACAGGAACTACCAGTAATTGCTTAACTCCTCCCCTCAAAAAACATAAAATGCTCTATTGCTTTTTCTTCATCTATTCCAGATGCCTCTGACACCTTCTCACTTCTGGCATTTATCCTGTCAACAGTTGCAAGTATATCAATAAATATTAGGTATTTATGGTTTAACTGTCTCATCTCAAACCATTGCATGTTATACAAGTTTCGCAAGCCATATTATTTCCATTTCACATTGCACATCTGAACTCCAAACTCAAGTCTTAGCCAGATTTAAAAGCACCAAATCCATTTCAGATTTCATATGATATTACAAATTGCATCCTTCTTCACAAGTCTGCCCTCCCATTGTTTCAAACAAATTCACCATTAGAATTTCACTGAGGTTGAATAAAACTTTAATGTGCTTTATCATATATAAGAAGTTCAATCACAATATACCAGCAGTTGTCTTTTCTGGCTTAATCTATTTTCTGTAACCAAGCTACTGTATTACCTAAGAAAATTTGCACCTTTGCCACTGTCATTCCTCTTACATGGTGACAAAATACATAAGACTGCTTTATCAGAAGATGGGGACAAAAAAAATAATCACATCTGATTTCAACTTTATGGTACTTTCATTGTATATGGATACAGTTCTACTTAAAGTTTATAAATATTTTTATTGTGTGCTGAACATCTGATTTAAGGTGTTTTTTTTAATATTAAATAACATGTGGACAATGAATTCTTATACATTAGGGTATGAACTCAACTAACTGTGATTAAGAAGAAACAAATTCTCCCTTCACTGTTGATTAACCAAGCACATTATTGAGGTGAGTTTTGTTTTCTTTCACAGTAACACCTTGTTTTATTATCAAAGAGGCATAAAACTAGGATAGGTCTACATATTTATGGGAAGATTCAGGCTTCTAAAATAATTTATCATGCAGAGAAAGAGGAAAGGCAAATAGAGCATGTCAGAACGAGGTCATACTGGAACTTGATGAGTATATTGGAATGAAAACTGATTTTAAAACGGGGTTGGCTAGACCTACCACAGGCCTAGAATTTCAACTTCTTAAAAGTGGAATTATTTCAGTGTGAAACGATACTACTATTTGTGGAAAAAAAAAAAACAAAACCAAAAACAAAACCACAAAACCCCAAACTCTATCTATATATAGAAAAAGACCAACAAAATTTTTGTTTGAGGAACTTTGAAATGATATTCTATATGCCTTTATTGCTCTACTGCATCCTAGAAACATGGTTCATGGTCCTAATTTTCAGGAAGTGGCAAGAATTATTTGCTCCTGTAGGAAAGACAAGATGGGAGCCAACATCCCTCGGGAAAACAAAACAAAGAAAGCAAAGCATAAAAAAAATAAACAATAGTCTCACTAGCAAAAGGTGTCATCCCACAGCATTCAAGCAGGAATAGCTGAGCAGGTCCAAGGTCAAACCAAGAAGACAAGTCAGCAAGGGAGGTCAGGATCAAAGTGCAAGCCAGGAACAGGTATAGCTGCAGTGTAGCTCAAGCCAGGACTAAGACCCAGGGTCCGATCTTCAATGCAGATCCTGAACCAAGGAAGAGAGGCCCTAGGAAGGCCGTTTTTCACAATGTGTTGTTTTTAGAAAAGACTGATCTAAGCTTGCCCAGCTGAAATGTATCAGGACCAACCTTGAACACAAGCAGCTTGTGTTCAAGCTTAGATTTGATACAGTGCAGCTGGTGTTCATTCACATCTCATTTCTTGTCACAGTTTTCAGTCCTAGAGTGACTAGAGTAGATAAGTTTACTTACTATTTGATTCTCTAAACTGTACAAGTGAAAGAAGCTCTTTAAGTAATGGCCAGAAAAGGAAAGGACTAAGGAAGACAATCACAAAATGAGCAGAACTATGACTAGTATAAGGGAAGACAAGGATTCCTTAAAAGAAGGACCTTGCAATTCTAGATTATATAAATTGAAGGTGCAATTATTCTGCATAATGTGGAATATGGAACTGCTGTCAAACAAGGATGCGTGCAACCTCCTGTTCATACATGTTCTATACTTGTCTGTAATATACAATTGTGAGCTGTGATATACAATTACAGGGTGGCACACAGAACTAAGAGAATAATACTTATGTCTAAATCAAAGGATGATAACGGAAAGGTAGTGGTTACACTTACTGGATAGAATGTCATAATGAATGACCTGAGCACGAAATAAGTTGTATGGAATAGGGGGTGGAAATTGTACTTTTCTGGCCAGGACAGAGTGAATTTTCTTCACAGCAGCCTGTATGGTACTGTGGTTTGAAGCTGTGACTAAACCAGTGTTGATAACACACCAGTGTTTTAGTAATTTCTGAAGAGTTGTAGACGTTGGTCTTCTTTGCCTCCACTCTGCCACTCCCATCAAGTGTGTTGGGGGTGTGCAAGAAGTTGGGAGGAGATACAAATAGGACAACAGAATATTCCTTACCATACAATGTCACGATCAGCAATAAACATCCAGGGAAAGCAGGAGGGAAGGGGAACACCATGGTTATGGTGTTTTTTTCTTTCCAAGTAGCTCATATGCATGTTGAAGCCCTGCTTCCCTGGAAATGGCTAAACATCTGCCTACCAATGGGAAGTAGTGAATGAACTTCTTATTTTGCTTTGCTTGCACATGTTGTTTTGATTCACTCAATCTATCCTAACCCACAAGGTTTTTTTGCTTTTGCCCTTCCAACTCTCTTCCCCATCATCTAGGGGGGAGGTGAGCAAGAAGCTCAGTTAGTGCTTCGCTGCTGCCCAGGGTCAACCCACCACAGCCCTAGAAATAACCTTATACACCAGAAGGCGGATAAGCCTGTGGCAGACCAGTTTTACATTTCTGATATTCCTGCATTTAATAAAAGAGATTAATAGACCGTTTACAACAGTTACAAAGAATAGCGTGCAAGGCTCGCATGCATACTATTAATCATGCCAGCCATTCTACTTTAATGTCGAAAGTATTACAGGATGAAGTAATTTTCTGCCTCTTAATGCTAGTGAATATGAAAAGTTTTGTGTTTTTTTTTTTCTTGTATCAGTCTTGCTTGGTATAGGTATACTTATCACATATGCTTCTTTCAAAAACTAAATGTGTAAAATCATAAACACAAATCTCCATTTTATTAATGTGCTTAAACCAAGCATTAACAGAAAACAATTCCATAAACCGTAGCTTAGCATCTTAAATTAAAATTCACATGACACAAACAAATTAGTTTACACAGACACAAAGAAGTTAAGTTTTGTAACTGCATTGTTGTAATTAACTATTAACTATAGTGGCCCGATCCCATGTCATTAAGAATGGGGGTCTTATTCTTTCCTCATCATGTATAAATCCTTTTGCTCTAAGAAGACTCTGTATTTTCAATTTTGCACTTTTTTGTTTTTAAACACATCATTCCTTTTTTAATTTATCTAGTCATCAGCATAATATTTTGCTGGTCTTGGTTAAGATCCTCACAATGAAATCGGCTTCACCTTACAAGTCCTAACACTTTAGATTGTGAGATCATATAAAAAAATAAATTACATTTAAAATATGTATTACCACACCATAAACTGAACTTCAAAATCTTCAATGGTAGCAGAACCTAAAATGACATTTTATTCCATTTGAATAAGTTGGATTTATTTAATTTTTTGCATGGCTTTGCAATCTTTCCAAGTTATTTGCATCTTACATTAGATTGATTTCCTCTTGACCAGCTTCACAGATGTCAAAACCATAAATTCTTTCTATTGAAAGAAAAGTTATTTATCTTTAGATAAATATGACAATATATTTTAGAAAGATTTTTTCCTTATGCTTATGATTTTTTGCTTCTTCAGTTCTTTTTCTGCCTTCTCACCTGTCTAGATCTTAGCCACATTAAATCCAAGCAGCAGCTTTCGTTTAATAACTATTTGCATAAACATCTGATGCAGCATTTCTAGTCCCAAGATTTTTTCCTTTCCTCCCTTCTTGATACAATATCTAGATTTTACAATACAAAAATAAATTTAATCAAAGCTGTGAAAAACCACTTGAGAGCTAAAGCAATAAGATAACTCACAATTAGGTAACATATTGTTTTAGTGGAAATTAAGCCCAGAAAAGCACTACTTGATTATTTAAGACCCAAGATTTTAGTATCTACTTCGAAAAAGAAATTATTAGAAGAAAGTCGATAAATCAAATCACAAAAACTACACTAGAACCTTATTTTTATAGGTAGGCATGGAGATTATAGACAAAAAACAATAGTGTGTCCCTCACAGTTAAGACTTCAGACTAAGGACTGCCCAAAGTCTACAGAAAGTATAAAGAAAGGGACAACATAGTGAGCAAAGGGTAGTTTTTCTTTATATAAATTAACAATTAGGGTCAGTAACATGAACAAAGGATTTTTGAAGAGAACCTTGAGCACTTGAAAGAGATTAATTCTGCAGTTGTTTAAAAGACAGTAATCAAAATATGTGATCATTTGGTGAAGCTTTAAAATTGTCATCAGTTATTTATGAGCTGTTCCATAGTAGGGTTTCATTTCTCATCACTCACACCACCTGAGAGCAGCAATGTGGAAGGAGAGAGGAAACAGACAGACTAGTAGAAAATATGCACTAATCAAGCTAATGGAAACCCTAAGTGATAAGATTATTTGGATACTGGATGGGGGTCAAGAAGACCCAGGAAGATATGTTTTGAATGAGCAGGCTGCAATATTTCCAGGATATGCACTGAAGTTTTGGCAGCTGAAGTGAGAGGAAGCTGTGAATATGTGTCAAGGTAAACAAGAGCTGAAAATGGAAGCCTTGAAATCCAAACAAACCATTTCAACGCATTTGCCAGCTGGAGCATCAAGCTGACAATTAAAAATCACTGACTTAACATAGTCAGACATAATGGAAACACAAATATTGGCAGAAAACAGTGTGAGAAAGATTATGCCACACATCAAGGTACATTACAAACTGTTAATGAGAAAATAGAATTCAGGAAACAACTGGGAGAAAAATGCAAACAGGAAATGCAATAAAATAAATAAGTATGAAGTATTTCATGACGTTGGGAGCCATCAAGCCATTCTGGGCTCCCAAGAATGCACTTGACCCAAAGGTTACTAATACTTTTAGTTTATTTTGGCTCTACTTCTCCAAAATAACACTTATGACATATCAAATGTGTACCTAATCCATCATTTTCTCCAAAAATTGCTCTTTTATACTCTGCTTGCCTGCTGCCAGCAGTTTGGCAGAGCTCTCTACTCCTTTCATTACTCAGTTATCTGAAGGATTCACTCTACAACCCCACCTGCCTAAAAATTTGAACTGAATACAAACAGTTTCCAGCACTATTGAATTATTTACTGTTACAAGAATCATGTTGTCTTTAAGTTCTCTGTAAGGCCAAGGCTATCTCACTTCAAATTTGAAACAGATGATGGACAAAAAGTTTTTGTAGGTTCAGTTCCCTAATAAAGGCCAGAACCATATGACAGATTAGAACAGATCCACCAAATGCTTTAGATAGACTACTAGGCATTCCAGCCAAAAAAGTGATTACTCCAGATAGCAAGACACAGAAGTTCTAAAGGAGCTTAAAGATAAAAAATTTCCGTATTTTCAATATAAGAATATTTTCTTATTCACGAGAGCATCACCAAATCACAACAAAATGACAGGCAAACAAAAAAGACCCCAAACCATAAATCTAGTCATTTTTACTAATAGATCTCTCTAATAGAAAATCTTCAGGGCAACAATAGATAAGCACAAAGCAAGAGATGGATATGGCTAAGGGCATGGATCCAAAGTATAGTAAGTGAAGTCTATGGCCTGAAAAAGAAGGATGTTAGGATCAGGAAACAGTCATGCTAACATCCAACTGACATTTTGTTATAATGAACTGAAGCATTATTGATTACTGACTACTTAGTTCAAGGTTACTACAAGAAACAATTAGAAAAGAAGAGCATATTTTATAGTTTTTAAATGAAAAAAAGTTATCAGTAAAAGTCTGATCTGGATAAGTCTCTAATTGACCAACTGAAAGTCTAGAAAATTAAATCTCTTTAAGTAGCTATCCTTCTCCACTACAATTAATTACATGAAAGCATAAGTTCAGTGTGCCCTTACTAACCAATGTCTGCACTCCAGCATGCTAAGAGCTGTATTCAGACAGGCATACAATTCCAGTAACTCAAACTACATTCCTTAACAGAGAAAAGCTTAGCCCCCACCCAACTAACACAGAATAAAAATGCTCATAAGGCTTACATTACCTCAAAAAGGGAAACTTCACATGCATGATGACATTCTTCAAATACAAAAGAAAAGAAACTGTAAAAATTCAGGACAAAGAAAAAAAAAAAAAGGCCAGCATAATTGAGCATACCACCAGATTTTATAGCCTTGCTGCAGGTGTTTTGCTGCCCACACTCAAGATGAACTCTGATGCAGTGCAGCTGTGCAATCTGTAACTGCTATGAAGATAATTGGTTGTGAGAAAAAGCTGTGAGAAGCCTTGCTGGGATCTCTTTGCTTTGACTTAGGAGCTGCAGAGAAACTGAGGTTCTTTTCCTTGGTTCTTGCCTGAGAAACAGCACAGATGTGTGCTGGCCTTGCCTCGTTGACTTTGACATACTGGTTTGACCTTCAGACTTCCTTATCACTACAGACTTGTCTTGCAAACACAGGCTTTTGGCTCACCTTGGATACCACCACCAAAACTGCTTTGCTTACCTTGTTCAGTCACTGTGAGACTGAACCCTTGTTGGTGATACTGCTCCTCTGCAAACCCTGCCATCACACTGTGCACTTCATTTCCCTTGCAGGAAACCACCCATCAATGCTCCCTGAAGATAATAGATTCTGTCTTTGATAAGCAGAAAGCCAGGTCTAACCATTCGCTGATGAGTACATAAATATTTTTCTGCAATCCCTCTCCTGTTTTCTTAGAAAGACAAAAAAATGCTAACCTCTAAATTGCAAATTAACCACATATAGTTACATGGTACCTACTGCTTCCCTCCAGCCTGAATCTTTTACTCTTGAGACTAAGGAACAACACAGAATAAAGCTCCCCTGGTAAAAGTACCTCCTTTACAATAATATGTGTTTTGCATTCACAGTTAAAAATCCATAATTTATAGTCAGATTTCAACATATATATATAGGAAATAATTCAATTAATTTCTGAGGATTTAAGACCAAACCTCAAAACGAATTTTTAGCAGTCATCTTCTACACCATAGAATCATAGAATGGTTTGGCTTGGAAAAAAACTTAAAGATCATCTTGTTCCAACCCCCTGCCATGAGCAGGGACACCATCCACTAGATCAGGCTGCTCAAAGCCCCATCCAGCCTAGCCTTGGACATTTCCAGGAATGGGGACCATCCACAATTTCTCTGGACAACCTATTCCAGTGCCTCACCACTCTCACAGTAAAGAATCTTATATAAATCTCCCCTCTTCCAGTTTAAAACTATTACCCCTTGTCCTATTGCTACACGCACTCATAAAAAGTCCCTCTCCATCTCTCATGTAGGCCCTCTTTAGGTACTGGAAGGCCGTTATGAGGTCTCCCCAGAGCCTCCTCTTCTCCAGGCTCCAATTCTCTCAGCCTGTCTTCATAGGAGAGAGGCTCCAGCCATCTGAGCATCTTTGTGACCCTTCTCTGGACCCATTCCAACAATTCCATGTCCTTCTTGTGCTGAGGACTCCAGAGCTGGACACAGTACTCCAGGTGGGGTCTCATGAAAGCAGAGTAGAGGTGCAGAATCACCTCTCTTGACCTGCTGGCTATGCTTCTTTTGATGCAGCCCAGGATAAGGTTGGCTTTCTGGGCTGCAAGCACACATTGACAGCTCATCTTGAGCTTCTCATCAACTACTACTCGCAAGTCCTTCTTCCTCATAAATGCTCTCAATCTGTATTTGTGCCAGGATTGCCATGACCCAGTTGCAGGATCTTGTACTTGGGCTGGTTGAACTTCATGAGATTTTCCTAGCCCCACCTCTCAAGACTGTCCAAGTGCCTCTGGGTGGCATCCCTTCCCTCTAGCGTGTCAACTGTGACACACAGCTTAGTGTCATCGGCAAACTCAATCCCGCTATGGTCCAAAAGCTCACAAGACTTCCATTGGGGTGATGTTGCATGTCAAAATTATTTCATATTATAATCTTAACACATTTAGTGGGTTAATGAGAAAACTGGAGCTAAAATGCCAGTATCCTATAGATAATTCTGAGCTCTGTTTTGTTTTCAAGGTTAAGCAAGCAAGAAGACAGTCCTGGTTACACTTCATATGCCGCTTAAGTAAAAAACTGTAGCATTAGCTGGCCAAACCTGAATCCAAACCAAGCCAACATTTGGTTGTTAAGAACTTTGGTACTTGAAGTTAAAGACCTTGTTTCCTTCTAGCACTTCCAAATTGTGCAGACATCTGCTGTCAATGAATTTGATCCTCTCAGCTGTCCAAGCATCCATCATAGTTAACATCACTCCCTACATGCTGATTACAATTATGATTAGCCTCAGGATTACATCCTCTTTCATAAATTATCTGCCCATTCTTGCTTATAATTCTCTTTCAGATTTAATTACGATTACATTAAGAGATATTATAAATTACTATAAAATATCGAGGATTAGAGCCATTGAGAGGGCTATACTATCTCTGTATGCACTCCAGAAATTTTCAGGAAAAAAATTAAAGAATTTTGTACTATTGTATTTATTATTATACCCACATTATTTTTCCTCCTAGGTTTCAGGAGATAGGGACTTACTCAAAGCTCTGTTAGAGTTGTCAGATTCCATTCCAAATGTTATGACCAGGAACCATTTTTAAAAGTCAAAATCCCTTTTTTAAGTCTTTTTGAGTTCTTGACTTTAACAGCATTCAGTTACAACGGTGTCCACAATTTACTTGGGCATTGTGTAAAATAAGTGTTTCATCAGGTAGGAATTTTCTACCTTTCATTTTCAGTGAAAGTTCCCTTATTCTTGGCTTTACTGATGACTTTGATATGCTCAGAGAATTATTGTAAATTAATGAAATGTGATTTCTCTTTGCAGAATTCATATCATTACACTGCATTTTATGTTGTTAACCCAAATACCACAATGTTCTTTTTACTATCAATTTCAGACTTATTTAAGAATGAAACTAGAAGCCCCAAGGAAGCTCTGGCTTGAGAACAATGGCAGCAGAGGTCATTATGAATATGCATTTCTTGCTCTCGCTCTTTGCTCTGGAATGCTACTCATCATTTAGTCCCTAGAAATTTGTCTTAACATGCACGTTGACACTTTTTAGCTTTCTAAGAAACAGATTTTCCTTTCATCCCATGAAAGATGTAAATACATCCTCCTTGCATTTTTATGGAAGTTTTCTATCAGTCTAATGGTTAATAATGGAAATCTACATTTAGAAGCATAATACAAGAATTTTGATAAAATTCAAAGGTCTAGGAATTAACTACAATCGTGTGAAAAAAAATTATATCAGAAAGGTAAAAATTCAAACTAGATAACCTTTAAGTTCCTTTCCAACCCAAACTATTCTATGATTGTATGAAAAAAAAATATTTATACCTCGGCTTCCACAAAGTCTAAGTATAGAGTATACTGTAATGTGGTTAGCTTGTTTTCTCTAGACTCTCAGTGCTGATTTTCTGAAAGTATCAAATAGCTGTCTACTATTGGTATACAAGTACTTAAAGTGCTTATCAACTGCAGCTGCAATGGGGAATAACAAGATGTTAAATTTGTCTGTTTTTCTGTCCAGACTTTGGCCCAGATCTTCAAACAGAGTCTGAACACCCAGCTGATGTTCCTGCTTGTTTGTATCAATCAAGAAACTGACAGAAACAATAAGTATGAATTCTAACTTCAGTCATATCACAGAAAAGCAATTACAGACACTGACAGTTTTTGGCTTTAGACTTTTGTGTTTTCTGCCAAATATGTAATCCCAGGAAATAGCATAATTGTCCACAAAATGTACACTTGCCAATTGTATTACCATATGAAAAGTACATTCTTTGTTTACTTATTTCTTGATTATTAAAGCTAAGCTGTAAACTTACTGTAAACTACTGTAGTAGCTCTGATAAGGCAAATAAATTACTTGTGTTCTATATGTAATCTCAGTAATTTTTTAGACACATGATGTTAAAAAAATTTTTGAAAGCTGGATAACTTTAAATATAGTAGATGTCAATATAATAAAAACAATTTTAAGAACAAAACAAAATAAAAATTATTTTTTCCTAAATAACAATGTCATTTGTTATTAAAGGTAATTTTAAAT
Organism: Scolopax mira; assembly: GCA_004320125.1. Classification (NCBI taxonomy): domain Eukaryota; kingdom Metazoa; phylum Chordata; class Aves; order Charadriiformes; family Scolopacidae; genus Scolopax; species Scolopax mira. Next base: position 21,950 of record BJBW01013113.1, on the reverse strand, counting down.
TCTTTTTCTAGGCTATGAGCTTAACAAGAATATTGCTATTTTATATTTATATATATATATATATATATGTATAAGTTTCATTCCCAGAATGTGATTCCACATTTTTCTCAGTTATCGGAAGCAGCTAAAAAGGAGAAAACTTGGTAGAAAACATATATAAGGACATGCCCTTCTTTTTATAGAACTATCTAAAGATGTTGAAGAGAGTGTACATTCAGTGAAGCAACAAGTTTCACTAAGAAGTTTCACTTTCTAAAGAAGTTTCTTTCAGCTGGAAAAAGACCTGTTCCAGAGAAGGAAAAAGTCTTTCTAATTTGATAAGAAGTCAATAGCATTTTGAATTTAAAGCAGGTAGTCAACATCCCATCATCAAGCTGTACTGTTCATTTTATTAAATGATTTAAAAGACCAGTGCCTCATCCCAAGATTTTATCATATCACTTATCTGAAATGCTGAAAGAAATGCAAGCACATGTGATTTAATCTGTTTCCTTGGAGACATACAGCATTAAAGCAGGGCTAGTTACAGGAAGAGTTGTCCATTTGAGGAATCCCTTCTTATCTCAAAGTTGCTAGCTCTATTACTCTAGCCTAAATCTCTCTGCTCTCAGCTCCTGTGTTACCAGGGAAGGGCAGAATGGGAGGGAATTGTTCTTTAGCAATAAATACCCTAGTGGCAATGCAGTATGTAAGAGAGATAGCATAACCCTGATTTAACTCTCATAACTCTGAACAGCATTTGTCTATTAGTCTGTTCCCACAGCTATGACATCATTGGTATTAGTGAGACTTGGTGGAATGAGTCCTACAACTGGATGCTGAGATGGAGGTCCAGACCATGACACTTTGCTATGCTTCCTATGGAGTATCTGTTTACTGAGAATTCTTCCTGTGGAGGCACTTACACACAGAGTTGTGGACTACATCCTCTCACTGTGCTCATGCTAGCAAGTATCTTTTATGCTTAAAGATTGCAAGACTTCTTGGAAGTCTATGGGTGTTCCTTTTTTTTCCCTGCTAATCATGAAATATGTATAAGCCCCCAGCTTTGGCATGCTTCCTCCTTACAGATAGCAGATTATAACCAAGATTTAAACTTCAATGAGAAGATCAGCATCAGAAAACATTATTTCCACATTCAAATTTTAAGTAAAATTTTATCTTCTTGAGCTGTGCCAGTGTATTCAAAAGATACTCAAAATAAGGTGTTTCCTTCTCCACACACTGATAAGAATTTGTACATTGCAGTGCATCTATTCATTGAGGTGCTTAAGCACATATGAAATCAAGATTTTTTTTTTTATGTATTAGGCAGCATTAGCTTCTCAGTCCTGTAACAATGCATTAACAGGACAGCTCAGCTTCTGTTGTGCTGTTCTTTTATTACTAGGAACCTTATGGAAGAGAAGATGGCCTTTGCCACCAAACTTAGGAACATTGGCAAGTATTTATTTTTTTGTTAAGAAAACCTAATATTTCATAATGTGTGTTCTCAACTAATTTTCAAGGCTTTTCTTCAAGCGGTTTACTTACTGGAAGTTCTCCCTCTGTGTGTGTGTATATATATCTATATATGTAAAGATTTGTTGGGAAAGAATTTTACAAATATTTGTAATATATGCCATGATTCTAGTAGCCAAAAAAAAAAAAATTCCATAAAAAATTTTGTTAGATAGTGGAAGAACATAATTTAATCAAAAGAAATGAATAACTCAATGTCACTATGTAATAAAAACCTGAGCACATTATCATAATTAGAATTCTCAGTCATTAATTGTCTTTTCAAAAGGCATTAACTATCCAGTTTCTATGTGTATTTGATGCCAAATATTTTTCATTATGGAAATATCTGTAGGAAGAGAAATAAATCCATAATGCCTATATGAAGATAAGTAAACATATGGGAAGGTGTCGTTTCTACAGTTCAAATGGAGAGTGAGCGATTATCTGATTTTTTCAATTTGGAGCATTGTGTTTTGTTCTTTCAGAAGGGAAAGAAAAATATATTTGTTTAAAAAGGATAAATATGAATAGATCTTTCTAAATATCAAAAAATCTGCACTGGAATTGGGTCTCATTATAACATATTAAAATTCGGAAGGGTAGAAGAAGCAGTTTTTAGGAAGGAAACTTTTAGTTCTGACATAATCTTTCCATTGTTATGTATCTCCTGGAAAAAATTTTCTTCAAGGAGACAAACACAATCTTACTGTCAAATTGGGGAAACCATACTACCATGACTTGCAAAAAGACAATATGTCACAGGAACTTAACTATAGCCATAATATTGGTGCATCCACTTCAGCTAATTCTGTGCAAATGATGTAATATATGTGGGGGATAAAAGACAACAAAAAATCCACCAAAAAACAAACAAACAAAAAACCTAAAAAAAACCCAATTAAACAAAACACCAGGGTATGTTCATGCCCATAAAGCTGTGATGTGTGAGACAGCTCAAGTATACAGCAGCGAGAAATTCTCTCCAGGCTTATTCTAATATATTCTGTCTAGCTCTAGTATGTTTTATATATGTTGTATATATATGTCTTCCTGACAGAAGACAATGTTCTGATTTCTATTTATTTTATAAACTTTTTTAACAAAGCTCTCACATAAAGATATACATTTAGAATAATAAAAACGAATAATCCTGTAGTTTACTAGGGAGTAGACAGAACCAGAACCTGGCTATCAGGATGTAACAGCCCTGTAGTACTTCCCTTTCCATTAACACTGTGTATCCTATGTCCACCTCATAACATGGCTCCAGCTGCTGGCAACATTTACAGCTCAGCTGTGGATCATCAACTGATGATCGCTGATCAGCAATAGTGATCTTTCACTACTGAGGGATCAAAGACCAAAGAAACTTCTGTTTATTCCCTATTGTTAAATCTTAATTTGTGCTGAGCATACACATTTAGATCTTTCATTAGGATTGCAAAATTCTTTCCACTTTTTTCTTTCTGTGTTACACACTAGTGAGCCTTGAAGGACGTTCCCTGAACAGCTATTATTTTCCCTTTCAAAACACTTAGCAATTCAGTACATTAAAGTGAAAAGTACTCCTGAAAAGAGATTACTCTGATGTCATTCATTTCCTGCATTTTACTTCTTACAGGCACATCTCCAAGAAGCAACTTTCTATACTTTATCAGGTATCCTAAATACACTCAAAATTTAATCATTTCAGTTATGACTTCTTGGAAGAAAATATGAGTGCATGTATAATACTTCATTACAATATTGATTTGCAACAACTTCATTCGACCATAGAGAGAGAAAGTAATCTGATCTGCTCTTATCTGTTTAGTGCCTCAGGCAGCATGCATAGAAGAAATAGATTCCCAGACCACTTTTGTGATATCCTTAAAGGCAGACAAGGCTTAAAGATAATATTTTGCTTTCTTCACAGAATTTCAATTGGACAGGAAACCTTTTCTTAAAATAGATATTCTATCTAATGGTAATTCTTTAAGGGTTTCTACCAACACTGCATAGCAATTTAGAAAGGAACACGGAGAATTCAGATTTATGCAATATGTGTAGGATTTATCCAGAATATAGCTGAAGACTGAGATCCAAATGTTACCTTGACTGAATAGCATAAAATTTTTAAAGATCAGAGTCTTCTCATCTCAGAAGATAGCTGTCATTTCAACAGGCAGAGGACATTCTTGCTTTTCACAAAGATGTTACTTCAGTGCAACTCCAGTTCCAGTAAAATACAGGGTAACTTCATAGATGATAATGTGGTGTTTAGATATCTGCCACCCAAGCATTCTGCTGAGTATTCCCTACAATCAGTACAATCTATAACAATCTATACATACAACTGAGACTGAGAATATTTGTCTATATTCTCACAGGCTCCCATAAACTAACAACTGATAATGCTAGAGGAACTTTAATGTGATAATCTGAGCTTTGTTTCTCTATAATGCAAGTCATAACATTTCCATGAAAGACAGTAATACTTTAGAGTTGAAGCTAAGAGTACCCCAAGCCATCTCAAATGATAGCATAGGCATGTGTTTAAGCTCTCATCTACAGTCTTACTTTATTTACTATGAAAGATGATTTTGTCTGGCTTATGTTTCAATCCTTCATCTTTTTTTTTTTTCTGGAAAGTACATATTTTTGCCACTGTACCCTATAATAAACCTAGGCCTTTAAAAACAGATGTGAGTCGGAGACAAAGGTTTTCCAACTGAGAGAATAACAGAAGATATGATTGGGAAATGATCTCCTATAGCACATCAGATGAATCCTAAACTCAGTATTTTCAGAATTTATCTGAAATCATCCTTATTTAAACATTTTTCTCATTCCTGCTGTCATAAACTTTTTACTAAGGTAATGTGTTATTAAAATTTATGACATCATACAGTCATCTATGGATTTTCCTGCTGTTGTTTTCTTTTTCACATGGAACACATAAATACCAAAAATGAATGAAAAAATAGACCTGAAAAATAAAAAAACTAGCAAAGATCTTTCTTGTTCCATGAAATGAATGCATATCTTTCCTTGGAGTAGTTTATGCAACTTATTTATTTTCCATTATCTTACATAACTCTATTTGAGATAAATTATTACTATATTTTTTTTTAATGGAAGTATTTTCACTAATGTGATCTTTTAACATTTATTTGATTTATAAGCACTGAGACTAGAAACTGAAATATCCGCTAATCTTCTGAAATGGTGAACATGGGAAAGCCACTTTTACCCTTGAAAAAATTATACTTCACTCCCTATAACATGATTAATATATTACAGGGTGAAAGTTACATTAGATCATGTCAAAGCAGACAGTTTGACATACATAGAAGTGTGCAGTAGCTTGACATTTAGATTAAAATCAAAAAGCTTATTTTTGCTGCAGAAAAAGTCTAATCGTCCAAAAGATGGAGAGCATCATATCCATCATGTTAAAGTACCTCTTTCATGTGAGATTGTTTTTCATTCAGTCTATGTTAAAAGAGGTCTACCATTTTCTTTGGGACTTCATATCAACCATGCTTTCCCCAAAAACTCTACTTCGCTAGATCTGCTACAAAACTCTTCCATTGGATATTCTCTTTTTTCTCTTTTTTTAAAGGAAGGCATCAGATGAGAACATGCAAAAAATGAAAAATAAAAAACAACAACCAACCACAGAACACTAGAAACAGACATCTTATGTACTTCAAAGTATTTCTGATATAGGAAATAGAAAAAGTGAACACCAAAAACACTGTTGGTTGCAGAAGTGTTCTTTTGGGCAAATGATCTATATTTCTCTTTTTTTTTCCCTGTAATTGTGGGATATTGCTGTCTTAAACAGCTTCTACAAAATTAAAAAAAAAATATAATTATGCATCTCAAAATCTGACAGTAAAATATGATACTCTGGGTCAGAGTTTACTTAATGAAATGCACAGTACTTAACAATGCTGCATGCATGTTGGAAATAGGCGATTATCTGAAAAGCTTTCCTCAACTGACGAAATTTCTGAGCACTAAAGTCAGTCCATGCTGCCATTTTATGAGAGCTAAAGATTTTTCTGAAAATATCATAGATAATATTGTTAGGATGTGGACTAAAGTCTCTCCATTCTCAAGTACAAAGCTGGTTCTAGTTGAGTCGTATGACTTATAATGAATGATGATGGTGGAGGATGTTTAAAGAGTTTTCTAACAGCACTATTCTAAAAACAAACAAACCAGTTTTTTTAAAACTACTTCTGCTTGATGTATGCAGGAAAATCTGTCCTGAAATGTAATAAACAGTATTCTTAGCAACTTGTTGAAAAAAACATCATGTATGGAAATTGTTGCAGTTAGATTTTTCTCTGGTGACATAATGAATCTACTTTCGCAAACAAGAGTTTGCAGACCAGTTTGGAAAGAGCTGACTTGGAGTTTACCTTGGTTTTGTTTCTCAATTATATTAGAATGGTCATTAGAAAACTGATAAAGTGACTTTGGACAGGATTTTGCTGCTCTCCCTGGATTAAGTTGTTCTATCAATTGACATTCTCTCTCTGATCTCATTGTTGCCATTTCTGTCCTGACAGTTTCTCTCGTCTCTTTCTTATACTTTTCTGAAGTCAATTACAACACCTTTACTTTAGAAAACTCTTGAGGCAGTCCTTAACAAATTCTCTAATTTTTCTTCCCTGTAAGGGAAAGGTCCAAAAAACCCTGAATGATCCTCCTCCTCTTTCTAAACAATATAAAGAAATCTAGTAGCTGTAGGATCTGGCCATTAGATACTTTTTATACTAATTTCTTCTGAATACCATTTTTATATCTTTTTTTTTTTTTTTCTTTACAACCTCAGATGTTTCTCTTGAGTCTCTCATGCCAGCCTGGTATTCAAACCATTTAGATGATGATAAAAAATCCATTAGGTAGACCTGTTAGCATGACATTCTCCAGACTGAAGACACAGTTTATAGTAATATAAAGAACCTTGAACAACTAATGGAATGAAAACAGCTGAGAAATGTTACCACCTATATATTCCACAGACACTGCCATGACTGCCATTCCTTATTAAAATTGTGGCTTTCAGGATGTGCTAAAAACTCAAAGGAATAAAAATGCACTCCTATGCCTCAGAGGAAATATTTCCCTACCCAGCAAAAAATGTAGCTCCTGTGGCTTGTAGGACTTATATGAGTTCATTTACAAGAGCCTGTGGACATATACTGTTTTCTGTCTACTGCAACTGCATAAAACAAATACATGTATTAGAGTGTGGATCACGATAATTGTTTACCTTCCACAAGGAATTAGTTGTTAGCCTGCCAGTGCCTGCAGCTGGGTGAGCATGAAAAATAGCAGCAAATAATACTTCTGTTTAGTGAGGTATGCATGAATAAGTGGGATAGCAATCACTATTTCTGAAATCAGTTTCTAGCTTCACAGAGAAATGGAAAATAATAAGGAGGTTTGTCCTCTCTGAGAAGTTGGTATTGTCATACTGTTTGAAAGTGCTGAGTTGTATGGATATTTCAATTCACTTATCTCTTTTCTACAACCTCTCCAAAAAAAAAATGTGACCTGTGGACACTGCAATCAACAGAAAGGTACGTTGGGGTTTTTTTTGATAAGTCTTTGATGAGTCTTCCCCAGCACTTTTATATCTCTATATTGGCTTGCCACCTATGTATCAGATTAATGAATCACATAATATTTGGGGAAGCATATAATGTTGGGGAAGTGTATCATTTCATAATCAGTGTATGAAAATTGAAAGGGAGGAGAAGACAATAAGAGCATATTTGGAGAATTTATGGTGTAGGGCAATGAACAAGAAAAGAAAAAAGAAACTACACTTAGCCAAAGATGAGGTGTAACTCACCTTAGTGGGATTTACTAATTTTATCCATGAATAGCAAGTCTTTGTAACATTACCGGCACTTAGTGAGTATCTTTTGATTACATTCATTACAATATTTTCATATTATGTTACACTGATAGGAGAAATAAGACATTTTTCATATGTTAGCAACTTGAAAATGTATAATAAATTTCTCTATACTATTTCTTCTTTCTTATGGTAAAAGGAGAGATGACCGGGAAAAAAAAAAAAAAGCAAAAAAACCCCAAAGCAGTGCTTATGTAAACAGCTGTTAGCCTGTCTGGTGTGAAAAGAATAGTGTTGTGCATAGCACAACAACTCAGATCAGCTTGATAGATTAAGCATGTCATAAGGTTAACAAAAATGAAAGACAGAAAAACAAACTGATATCAAATCAAATCACATATTGACAAATTCCAGCAACCGTGTTAACACAGCATCTGGCAGACAAGAGGAGTAAGAAGCAAAGTAATAGACTGCACTTAATGAAGCAATAAATAATTCTACAAAGTAATGAGACAATGAGATATCTTTTTCACTGTAAGCCCTTTAATAATGACAGAAGAAAATCCATGAGCAGAAGGAGTGAAACTTACCAAAGATTTTAGTAAACATAGAGAGATCTCCAAATTTTAATTGCCTTGAACCTGAGGTATATCTTGATCTCTTTTCCAACATTACCTGTTATGAGAGGTCCATTATATCCTCTGCTTCCTCTGTGTTAAATTCTAAATTAGAATTTTTTTTCTTCTTACCTACCTTTTTTTTGCCATCTAAACCAAAACCTACTTCAGGTGACCAAGACAGCACAATAGTCATCTATTCCATGGCTATAAGTGCAGAAGATGTAGCTGATTCTTTTTCTTGGACACAAAGATACAGCCTTACCAATAACACAACACAGTATGGACTTACTGGGAATCCTAAAACGTTTGCGTCATTCTGTTTTAGATTGCCATTATCCAACAACAAATTTCTAAGAGGCAATTACATGTTCTAGATTTTTCTTTTTTCCCCCATGTATTTCTCTTATTTTCAAGGAAACAACATGAAAAACAAAAATGAGGATCAGCCCATTTCAACTCATCAACTTGCCTTTGAAAAGGAATATATTTAATGAAACTTAATAGCATTTAAGTGAACCAATATATTCTTATTTAAGAAAAAAAAGAATTTAATAGAACAGTATCTGTCTTGAAGGACTGAGAATTAAGGTGGTTGTTAAAGACTCATTTAATACTATCTCAGTATTTTTTTAGCTGTATTTTTCTTACCTTACTTTTTTTTTTTTTTTTAAGTCTTGGCTAAATAATTTTAAACAATAATAACAATGATTACTTAATATGGAATCATGGAATTGTCAGAGTTGGAAGGGACCTCTAGAGATCATCTAGTCCAACTCCCCTGCTAAACCAGGAATGCCTAGAGCACATCACTCAGGACTGTATCCAGGCGGATCTTGAAGATCTCCAGAGAAAGGGACTTCATGACCTCCCTGGGCAGCCTGTTCCAGGGCTCTGTCACCCTCACCATAAAGAAGTTTTTCCTCATATTTGAATGGAACTTCCTATTTTCCAGCTTGAGCCTGTTGCCCCTCATCCTGTCACTGGAAACCACTGAAAAGAGAAGTTTATCTAAAGAACCCTTTAGATACTTGTAAATGTAGATAAGGTCTCCCCTCAACCTTCTCTTGCCCAGCTTCTTGAGCCTTGCCTCGTAAGGGAGGTGCTCCAATCCCTTAATTATCTTTGTTGCCCTACACTGGACTCTCTCCAGTAGTTTCCTGTCCCTCTTGAACTGGGGGGCCCAGAACTGGTTGCAGTTGTGGCCTCACCAGTGTAGAGTAGAGAGGGAGAATGATCTCCCTCGACCTACTGGCCACACTCTTTCCTATGAAGCCCAGGATTCCATTGGCCCTCTTGGCAACAAGAGCATATTGCTGGTGCATGGAAAGTGTGCTATCTACCAAGATTCCCAGATCCTTTTCCTCAGTAATGCTTCCCAGAAGATCCATCCCTAACCTGTATTGGTGCCTGGGGTTCTTTCTCCCCAGGTGCAGGACCCCACATTTGTCCTTGTTGAACCTCATTAGGTTCTTCTCTGCCCGCCTCTCCAGCCTGTTCACGTCACACTGGATGGCAGCACAGCCCTCTGGAGTGTCAGCCAGCCCTCCTAATTTGGTACCATCAGCAAACTTCTGAGGATACACTCTGTGCCCTCACCCAGGTCATTTATGAATATATTGAACAAGACTGGGCCTAGTATTGACCCCTGAGGGACACCACTGGTCACAGGCCTCCAACGTGACCCCGCTCCATTAATTAGAACCCTCTGAGTCCTGTCACACAACCAGGACTCAATCCAGCTCACTGACCCCTCATCTATCCCACACTTCCTGTTACGAGAGACAGTGTCAAAAACCTTGCTAAAGTCAAGGTAGATGACATCTTCTGCTCTCCCTTCATCTAACCAACCAGTTACAACATCACAGGAGGCTATCAGAATGGTCAAGCATGATTTACCCTTGGTAAATTGGTAAATTGGTAAATTGACCAATACCAATAACTTCCTGATCTTCAATGTGCTTGGAGATGACGTCCAGCACAAGCTCCTCCATTATTATCCCCAGGACAGAGGCGAGACTAATTGGCCTGTAGTTTCCTGGGTCCCCCTTTTTGCCCTTTTTGTGGACTGGTGTGATATTTGCCTTCCTCAAGTCCTTAGGCACTTCTCCTGTTTTCCAAGGTATCTCAAAAATGATAAAGAGTGGCTTACCCATAACATCCACCAGTTCTCTCAGCACTCATGGCTGCATCCCATCAGGGCCCATGGACTTATGGATGTCTAGTTTGGCCAAGTGGTCTCTAACCCAGTCTACCCCAACAGAGGGGAAGTCTACCTCTCTCCAGACCCTCTCTTGTCTCCAGGGCCTGGGATTCATGAGGGGCAGCTTTGGCAGTGAAGACTGAAGCAAACTATGCAACTAAATTGATCAATATGTCCTTACTCAGGTTGTCCAAACTAACAGAGTATTTCACTGTTCAAGGTGACAAGGATACCTTAATGCCTTAACTGTCTTCATATCAACGTATGGAAGTCCCACAGTGACACTGTCTGCAGAGACATTTCAGCTGTTATTTCGGTAAGTGATGTGTCTTTAAGATGCTTCAGTAAGTGCCATTCATTTACTAGCAAGGTTCTCTAAAGAGTTATCTTAGAAGCTACTGTGACTGTCTCTCATATGAGTGAAGAGGTTCATTGCAGTTTGTGTGTGTTTAGTATGGAGAAATGAGAGGATGGAGAGAAAGGAAACTATTCCTGGCATTATCACATTCTGCACATTTTGGTTCTTAAGTATTCACAGAGAAGACTCTCATTATTACATTTACAGGGACAGCCCTTTTTATTAACTGCTTCTTAAGATTTATGTGGCCGCATCTTAAATGTATCTAACAAAGCTATACACCATTAGTTATTGTTGATCACACAAAGGCTTTGTTTGCAAATAAGTTCAGTGAATTAGATTGATACAATAACTTTTACAAGATTAATAAATGTCTTAACACAAAAGTGTTTGACTATTTCCAAAACAAAAAGGTACATGTGCCTTGAAACATAGGTTTATAAATTATACAGTTAAATAAACTTGCAGGCCAGGGAAAAAGGGGGAGGTTTCAAAGTTTTTCTTAAAGTTTAAATTAAGTTGTTTTCACACTTCCATGTTATTCCCATGGAATATGATTTCTAAACCTCAAACTGGCATAGGTCATAGGCTGTTAAGTTTAAAAACTCATTTCAACTTGTTTTCTCACTTGTATATCCTGCAGACACATGGCTAACTCCTAAAAGTAGTTAACAGAGCTTCTCTCACAAAAAGAGCTCTGCTTAAGCATGGTGACCTCCTCCTACTGAAAGTTAGTCCACTGTTGACTACCTTTGAGAATTTTAACCAAATCACTTACAGGATTGTGTTTTATATTTGTACACTTAGCAATTTATTTACTGCAAAATACTGATGCTAGGGATGATGCTAGGAGTTGCTGAACTGTTAAAAATTAATACTCTGTTAGGGTAAGGTTCTTATTTCTCTTCACATAGTGTCCAAACTTTGCCTCCTTCATAGCATTTTAAGATACTATGCCTGAAGTTCTTATTCTGCATGTGAGTCATGTTCCAAGAATTCCCCCAGCTCTATGATAACTACACTTACATAGCCAGATACTTCATATTCCAAACTGCAGTTTTCTTTCTGATTTACTATTTATTCACTCATATTATTACTAATTATTTCCAGAGCAGAAGAGATAAGAATGTTTGTATTAGAACTGTGCAAATACAAACTAACTTCTGTCCAATGCAGTAGTTGTGAAGATTTATAAAGTATGTATATAGAGTACAATAAAATATTGAAAGAAAATAGTTGAAGAAAAAGGCTCTGCCAAAAGATAGATATGTGTGACTACTTTGCAAGTGGGGCTATTTAAAATTTTTGTGAAGTTAATTTTTTTTTTGGTTTGATTTAATAGAAATTGGTTTTTGATAAAAATCAATGTTTTATTTGTTGGAAAAAATTAATAAAAATAAAACAAATGCTCACACTTGCTAGAGGAGATACAACAGAATGTCACTTGTGTACTCGTCCATTTAGCTCATTAACTTTGGCTTTTGGATCAGGCTGCCAGGCCAAACAAGTATCCTGTAATGACTTGCAATAGGTAGGAAGAGAAGATGCAGTGATGTGTAGTGAGAAACATAGCTTGCTCAGACTATCTGAAACAAATGAAATACGAAAAAAATTGAAGCTTTACAATTCAGTATTCATTGGGCTTATCTGGGAGCTTATGACATCTTTCATCACACATTAAAACATGTAGGAGTTTTCTATCTCCTGTACTGGTTATTATAAAAATCATTTAACACAAATGATGTGTCTGTGTCATTTCAAGACTGCCGGTTCTCTGGCATTCAGTTTAGGAGGACAAATTAATGTGGTATTGAAAGAACGATCATTTAAAAAAAATTCATCTCTGATGATGAAAGAGTAGTTTGACATATTAAAAGGACTTTGTTAGTAGCATTGTTTCTTTCTTACTTTTTGTCTTAAGCTGGGGAAGGCCCACCTTAAGAATATTCACTGACCCAGATGGAGAATATTCACTGCTTTAGGTATCAGTGTGGATAAAATGTACCAAATTATCAATCTAGTCAGGGCATCAATTGTCCAGCTAGGCAGGGCATCATTTATCTAAACCACAGGGTACTTCAGTATTAGGTGATTAAACAACAGAATAGTGAATGAAAAGCTCTAGGAATTTATTGGCACAATCCTACCATGATTAGCAGCTTGAGCAATTAAACCACACCTCTGGTGCAAGTGGGGGATGGACTGTCCTGCAAACATCTGTATCACTGAAAGAGTCAGAACTTGTCCACTGTCGGAATGTATTCCTCTCTATTTACACTGATTAGACACAACAGCATGAGGACAGTGAGGATGATCAGGCTGAACAAGAATGGTAAGCACCAAAGTGTGCAGGCATTTCATATCAAGACTCATGGTAATATTGTGTCATTATTACCAGGAGAGTAATAATGGCTTTGGTCTGCTACCAAAGGAAGTTAAGTCCTTATTGGCAAGCAAACCATATGCTAATCAAGCATTTAATTACAACTAAGCAGAAGAAAATGAAAATATAACTCCTGGATAGGATCAGTAATTCTCAATGTAAGGTAGGGGATAAAATTCTCTGGAGCTGGGAGCTGTGTGAGGCTCGTGAGCCTACAGGACCCCCATCCACAATGCAGGGCAGACTGGGGGAGCTCCAATCGTCCAGACCTGGGTATCAGGCACCTCACTTGGGATGGGCAAATGCTGGGCTGGGATGTGGGACTGTAGGTGGGTCCAGCTCACTGGAGCCTATGGCTGAGCAAGGCAGGGCTGTGAGGAGCTGAACACTGTCCCTGCTGTGGCATCACTGGGGCAGGGGCTGATAGCTCTGGGGTCCTGACATGGGTTCCTGGGCCATGAACAGTGTGGGGGAAGTCCTGGGGTATGTGAGCAGGGACTGTCAGGGCTGATGGTTCCCTCAGGGCCCTAGCACTCTTTTCATGATAAATTACTCATCCATCACATTACGTTTCTTAAACACGAGAAAAGACCTGAAGTGATCATAATTGAGAGGAAAGGAAATCTTCCCTTAAGTGAAATTTTCCTGACAAAGATTTTGTGACACCACATTTAGGTAGTTTAAGATTTTTACAGAAAAACAGTTAAAGATATTTTGGAATAGAAATCAAGGAAATAAGTAACATCAAATAATTTGGTTCATTTATTTGTAACTATCAATAAAACCCTCTCCTCTTAGTTTGGAAAGTGCTCCTGTTGGAAACAGTGAGACCATTATGTATGATGTTTTGTGTAGTTAGCGATTGAAATGGCAAATGCATTGTCTCAGCAGGCGGCCTGGAGAAAAGAGGCACCTAAAACTGATGTGTATGAATCTCCTTTTCAATTCAGTGTCAGAACCTTATAGTGGAGCTCTCAATTGCCCTCTGAGAGGACCTGTCTTTCCAATGACTATAGATTAGCTTCATCACTCAGACCCTGACACTATGACTATGTAAATTAACTAAATAAGGCCAGGATAGAGAAATGAGCACCGGCCAGAGATGATCCATACTGCTCTACTGTTAGCATCATCATTGGCATGGCTTTGGCCTTTGCTACCTAGCAAATTCAGGACACAGCTGGCAGTTTGCACAGACCAGAGATATTTCCACAAGGCAGTCTGGAGGTGACAGTCCTGCTACAGAGGCCAAGTCTATTTAAATTATCACACATGGACAATCTCTGAGATCGTCTCTTGGCCAGTGTATTTCACTGTGAAGTGACCAAGATGACCACTGTATTAATTTTGCATTAAGTTTTATGAATATGAATCAGATGTCACTCAAAGAAGTAAGGGAAGCCTCACTGACAGCAATAAAATCCTACTTTCAGGTTTTTCAAAAGCCTGGGAATCTTGAAAATATGCAGTCATGAAACCGAGGTTCCCCTCCTTGCCCTATCATACTGCCTCATTATATTCTATACTCAGATGAAGGTGTACAGTTTGTGCTCAAGTGATTCTATCTTTGCATCTGAGACACAAGAAATAAATATAAGTGAGCAGTAAGAGCTTGGTAGAATAGCCTATTCTTATAGAGTTTTAAAAAGTTAAACTATCAAAATTAAAGTTGCAAGTAGCTCTCCAAGTAATTCTAATATCAATGAAACAGAAGCATCATGCAGTTGCTCTTTGTTTAGTTCTAAGCTGTTAAGACTATTTATGTTATAATAGATTGAGCTTCAAATTTCTGTGTGGTACTGTCCTGGTTTAGCTCCATCTGGGAGCTAAACAGTGGGATGGGGCAGAATCAGAAGAAAAAGGCAAAATTCATGGGTTGAGATAAAGGCAGTTTTACAGAACAGCAAAGGAAAGACAAAAACCATAAAAATAATGCTAATAAGGGAATATACAAACATGATTAATGTACAGCTGCCCATCAGGCAGACCCTAGAAAGCCCAGCCTGCTCTCAAGCAGCTCTTCCTGCCCTCCTCAGGCTCTCCCCTCTCCTCCCAACCTCCCGTCACATGGCCCAGCTATATACTGAGCATGACATTACATGGTATCAAATACCTCTTTGGCTAGTTTGGGTCAGCCATCCTGCTGTGTCCCTTCCCAGCTCCTTGTGAAAATCAGCCCTATCCTCATTGGAACTCAGATATTAAACAAATTTTAAAATGAAAAATTTTAGATTTCCCTTTTAAAAACATTTTTTATCTCAAGTCCACAAAACAAAAAAATTGCATGTAATGGGTAACGTCCTAAGAAATTTCAGCTTTTTATCAGCTGAAGCAATGTGCAGGCTTCAACAAATGTATAGAGTTATAAGAGTTCCCAACAAATGAATCTCACCTAAATTTGAATTAATTGGCCTTAATATTGGGTACTTAACAGTTCATTGTCTAAGTCAAAGCTAATAATTCTACGTTTCCTTTGTAGTTAATGGAAATAGTTACCTTCAAATTGTTCATGGTATGCTAAAATATATGTCTAAGGGGAGATGAAGCACTCTCTGGAAGTTTCTATTTCCTTCTAGTAAGTATACTGGAAAGTCAAAATAATTTCCTTTGATTTGGATAATTAACTTTTACATATCTAATATTAGGTCAGAGATATCCCAAAGAATTTTAGAATTTACTGACTTAAAATATATTATACACAACTGAAAATAGAGCTCTGAAATGTAAGTATTTTACTAATATCCATGCTTTAATTTGGGAACAGAATGAACATTGAATCCAGATCTGAGTATCATTTCAATCCCTTCCCATTACTCTAACTGCTTCTCTATATATTATACATAAATACAGTAAAAAAAAAATTCTGCAGGTCCCCATATCGGTTGAAATAATGGACAGTGTTTACCTATCCTAAAGGTGTACATTTGAAACCTATGTGGAAAAGTAGCCCTTTTCACTTGGTTTAATCCATGTCTAAATTGCTGGAAAACTTTTATCAAGATTACAGAATGTGAAGTCATGTGACAGGTCATCTGTGAAGGCAAAGGACATAAACAGATTCTTCAATATTTTGTCCAAATAGAGGCACAACACCCACCATTGATTACTAGCCTTGCCTTTAAGGAAAAAGTGAAGCATGAACTCTCCTACCATACAACTGCCAGATCAATGACGCTTTCACTTAAATTAAAACTGTTCTTAGCTGCTCAAGAATGTTTTTTCCTTATACTATGGCTTATTCTTTTCTTGCTGCCTTAAATATTTTAGCATTCCCTTTGTCAAGAGAACTTAAAAATTCAAAGACTGCTTTAGGCAACCCAAATAAAATCAACACCACTACTATTGAATTACAATTGCACGAATCACAAAAGTTGTTGCCTTTAAATGAAATAACAAAACAAACCCAATGCATAAACAGCAATGACACTGTCTTGTGTTCCAGCATTGTGTGGGCTGGGGTCTCTCTGGGCAATGGGCGGGCAGGACCAGTCTCACCACCCCAGCCAGTATGGGGCAGCCTGCGGGACACTGGGAGAAGCTCTACCCCTGAGCATCAGGCCTCCTCTAGGGATGGACCAATGCTGGGCTGGAATGTATGTGGGACCCATGGCTGGACAGGGCACGGCTATGGGGAGCTGGAGACTGGACCTGCTATGGAATTGCTTGGACCAAGACAGTGACAATTGGCCCTGAGGGGTTGAAATGTGGTCCTGGGCTATGGGCAAGGTAAGGGGAGCCCCAGAAGAGGCTAAGCGAGGGAAGCAATGCTTCTTATTGCCCTCAGGCCCTGACATCTTGTACATCATGGAGAACTGCAAGAGAACCAAGAAATTACTGAAGTTTCTAGCAACTCCACTCTAGAAGGATGCAGCTGGAGAGATGACAAGGTGACAATAGGAACCTTTTATTTAAAAAGTGGGGTGGGGTTGGAACCAAGCAGGAAAAGTCTTGGGAAAAGCAGGAAAAGTCTTGGGAAAAGCAGGGGTTTTTTTAAATGCAAAGCACACCTCATAAACAGAGCTTCATCTTTAGTCTCAAAATTGAATTTGTGAAAACAATCTGTTGCTTGTGCCTGTTATTTGTTTATAATCAAATATGTCAACAGGGAGGTCTTATAAGGAGAAATTAATTTTAAGTAGACAGAAACAATATAGATCTGGGAGAGTGCACTGCATAATTTTCTGGCCTGAACATAATCAATACAATTGTTAACTAAAAGTTCCAGTTTGAAGTCAACTGTTTTGGTGTTTTGCCTTCAGTTACATTTATGCAACCTGACTGAAAGTAATGGAGTTGCACAAGTGAATCTGAAGGCAATACTTGACCTGCAAAAATCTTTATTATTGGTGATCTATGAGTCAGATAGAAGACAAATAAGCTTCCAAATCCCAGACCTAATTTAAAGGGCTGGCAGTCAGAAAAAAATGTTTCAATTGTAAACTGAATTAATGTGATTGAGAGGGGGGGAGCTATTGAATGTGACAATACTATTTTTGTTGAGTTTTCAGAATAGCCTTGCACTTTAAGAATTAATCACATCCTGCTGCTTAGTCCCTACTTGAAGGCAAAATGCTCCATTTTGATATTACAATTGGTTGCCATAGAAATGATAATCAGGTCAAAAAAAAAAGGATCATGATTTCAGGTGAGGCATAAGCTACAGGAACCCTTGACAAACAAAGAGCTTTCTTCTTAGAATTATCTGTCACAACAGATATAACGAACAGAAATGTTATAAATATTTTTACATACACACACACATATAAATGAAGCTTAATAGCGTATTTTTCATTTTAGAAA
Organism: Scolopax mira; assembly: GCA_004320125.1. Classification (NCBI taxonomy): domain Eukaryota; kingdom Metazoa; phylum Chordata; class Aves; order Charadriiformes; family Scolopacidae; genus Scolopax; species Scolopax mira. Next base: position 4,226 of record BJBW01013113.1, on the reverse strand, counting down.
ACATAGCTCTATTTGGCTGCAAAGAGGGTATCACTTTGTGATGAGGGTTAGAGGGTATCACTTTGCTATTTAAGATCCTAACCATACAAAACCAAATAATATATTAGGTCTTGAAAGTTAACACACACAGAAAAACAGCCAATCAACCAAACCACAAACACTCCCCTCAAATAAGCTAACCCAAATTAAAAAAAATTAAATACCCAGAGCCGTAAATATCTGTTTATCAGATGAGACCTACAGGTTTTCAAGATTTTTTTTCTTTCCCTTCTTCATGTATTTTATTTAAAAATAAAAAGATGTAGCTAAGATTTTTCACATAAGTAGATATTATATTTTGTGGCTTTTAGTGTTACAAAGGAAAGAATCTGGAGCATATCAGAACTAATTATATGATGAAGATAAAAAAAACCAAAGCCATACTTATAAATACTTATAAAAAGCACTTTTTAACTACTGCTGTAGTTACACCACGGATTCTTATTTAGGTGCCCCACCATGACAATGCAACTAGCTTATGGTTGCAGTTATTTGGTCTTCCTTGATCTGACTGCAAGCTGCCTTAATTTTTCCGGACTTCTCTAATCAGTCTAGACCACTTTCCCTATCTACAGGTATATATCTAGTCACAAAAGAAAGGAGAGGAGAAGGACACCCTGGAAAGAAAGTGGGCTGATACCTTTATTTCCTAAACAAGCTCTCACTATTTAAATTGAATGCTTGCAGAGTTCATGCAGTGCCTGGTAGGAAAAGCTATGATGCTGCAATAAAGATGCACCTAAAAGGGGTGTTCATGGACTTCTCATTTAAGGTTTGCTATCATGGCACCAGTGATGTATAACTCAAATTTTGCTAATGAGTACACTAATGCATGCTGCATGGGAATAAACATGAGTTAGAGAACTGTGTGCAGTTGCAGGGCTATGATCTCATTGAGATCGTGGACACATGATGGGGTGGCTCCCATGACTGGAGTGTTGCAATGAAGGAATACAGGCTCTTTAGGAAAGACAGGATGGAAAGAAGAAGAGGGGGAGTTGCCCTTGATGTGAGAGAGCTGAAGTGTGTGGAGCTCTAGCTGGGAATGAGGAGACAACTGAGAGCTTATGGTTTAGCACTAAAGAGTCTTTACCTAACCTAATGAAGAGGTTTTCCGTAAGTGAAGTTGATGCCTCATGTCCTCCAAATTAGGTACATACTCCCATCTCCAATATCCAGGATAATAATGCTCATTGTTGATAGGCTTTGACACACATTTCTTTCAATTACTTACTCTGTTCAGTGCTCTGACAATTCTTATTTCACCTTTTTATTATCCTCCTTGAAGTAACCTCCTTTTTTGACTATTATAATGATTTCTTCCCTGGGCTACTAACATTTTCTTTGTAGTTTCCTAAGATGACAATGACAAGCATCTGCAAAACATATTTGTGATGCTTCCATATTTCACTCCTATTTTCACACTCTCATTAGAGGCTAATACTGAAAGTTGTGTCACTGCTGTGTTCACTTATTTATTTTCCAAACCTATCACTTGTGCATTTGTTACGCAGTAGATATATTTTTACTAATAATTTTGCAGTTGATATCAGAAAGTTAAACATGTCAAAGAAGGCATTCATTATAAGGGTAAAAAAACCCAATTGCTTTCTGAGTTTGTGAATAACAAACTAAACTGTGTAAAAATGTCTCATTATCAGCTGTCAGAATCAGGACTGGTGATTAGCTCCATAAATTCACAAAAATCTAAATGCTGTTGATGGATATAGGTTACTACATGAGTATGGTAGCCAGACAGTCCCCTCAAACAGCATATTACATGTGTAGGATATGTTCAGACATCAGTTAATGGTGGAGCTTTCCTCCAGTGATTACCTAAAACATATAAATAAGGCAAAGAGCTTCACTCCAAGATTATTTTTTTTCCTGTTTTAAAGTGGCATGCATGAAGTGTACACTGATCTTAGATGGATAAGGAGCACCACTGGAGACCTTAATAATATTTCAGGACAGTTACTTTTTCTAATCTGTGAAAGTTGCAACTCAGTTCCAGATCTGACTTTCTTGCCTGGAAGAAAAAATATTCTATTTCACCCATGATCACGGGAAACATCTCCAAAACTCATGTTAAACAAACCTGGATTTTACTAAACCTGCATTAGACTTTATGAATAGTTTATTTCTTCTTTTTCACTATTATGACACTACTATTTATACTTCATTGTCCAACATGATAAACTGAGTACAAGACCTGAGATGAGTGAGATTTATTATATTTTGCACAGATGCACTGTTTGCTCTGTAGATACTAGTTGAAACTGAAGAGGCAGAACAGATATTTTTATTTTCAATTTATAAAGAATCATAGCATCAGAGAATTGATGTTCAACAGTAAAATAACTAAGTCCTGTGCTGTTATTTGAACTCCATTTAAGCAAGACTTACCAGTTAAAGTGCTTTTCAACTTATCCTGTTTTTTCACTTTTGTTTGCCCCTTTTTATTTAACCTAACTTAGAGACAAGACATCCACCTGAAAAGAACTTAGAGGAAGAACCTCTCAGATAAATCAATGTCTCTACTTACTTCACCATCAAGATGCAAAGAGCTCCATAGAAGACTCTGTAAGTACAGGAAAGAGAGTTGGAAGAGACAACTCAATCTTTGGCAGCAGTGATAACTTTCATATATGTCAAACCAAGTCATCCACAGTTTGCCTTTTTGATCTACCTAAATTTCCTTTCACCTATTGATTAAATTCACAGCTAGACTTTTGCCTGACATAAAGGTGTCCAGTTGAATGAATTTTGTTGGACCTGCACTGATTTAAGTAATATTCAAAGATCAAGAAGATTCACAGAATGCGTTTTTCCATGTTTTCCTTCTGAAAAGTGTAGCACTAGATTTTAATGAGATTTGTTTTCTTTCATTTTAGACTGAAATTTTGTTTGTTTAGTTTAATTTCAAACTGTTTTATTTGTCAAAGTGTCCTCTATACAACAACCATCCAGGTTTTCTACTGTAATATTCCTAGAGAAACTCCTACACTTTGGAGAATGAATTAAATCACTTGGAAAATAGAGATGACTTTGACACATAATTTGATATATAGGAATTTATCTGCTTCTAAATTCTTCACCATACTCTAAAAATTTCTGTTTAAAGTCCTAAACATTCTACATTCAATCTGTAGGGCTCCTATAAAGGTTTTGTCTGTACATATAATCTATAAAACATTAAAGTTTTCTATCTAAACTTTTACATTTTAAACATGTACTTATAACACTGATTTTAACACACTGTAATTTGCCTTTCATTTGGAACTACAAATTGAACCTTTTGTATTACTGTTCCATATCTGTACATGACGTTCTGTGGACCTCTATTAGTTTTGATGGGTTACCATGGAAACTGGAGAGAGAGAAAGAAAAGGAGAATATGTTTGTATGCTTAACCACAGTGACTTACATCCTTTTTCCACATTTCTGTAAAAGAAATCCGTAACTGAATGTAGAGACAAAAACTTATATTTAGAGATAAAAAGTATATTTTTGGCAAGATGGAAGGTATTCATGATTTATACTGGATTTGCATTAAAGGCTTCTATTTATACTAAGAGCATGAATGTTACTGACAATGAGAGTTTGCACTGTCTGCAGTCTTAACAATGTACCTATCCAGCCCAAATGGGGCAAAAGAGTGAGTGGTAAACCTACCAAATTGTTGTGGTGGTGTGCTCTCCCTGTTCCCCCCTCTTCCCCCCCTGGCTCTTGCTTGGGCCTTGGCCACCATGGCCATCACAACAGCAGTTGTGATAACTTGTATCTGGACTTTGGTGGATGGCTGGCAGCACAGTCAAAATACTGTCTGGAGTGGGGACCTAGAAATTTTATTCTCATGAGAATATGACTATAGGTCAATTATCTTACTGTATAAATAGTGGACAGCCCAAGAGCCCTTTGAGCTCTCCTGTATGGCAGCAGGCTGCACGCCAGGATCTCCCCTTTTGTGAGGACACTCGCTTAAGGTTCTACTCTTCGAGGTTGAGATTCCTTGTCCCAACAGATTCTCGGTAAGTGACTAATAGCATGCTAAACTTTGAAATCTTAGCTAAGTAATATAAAGGGTTGATTGTGCATCTATAATCCTTTAGGCAAAAACCGTTGATCAAGTCTGGGACTCGGATTGGATCCAGCTGCACCCAGACTCCTCTCTGAGAAGGAGTTTA
>BJBW01013112.1:335-10876 GCA_004320125.1 Scolopax mira | reverse complement strand
TGTGTCCCTGCTAGGTCCTGGGAACAATTAACCCTTTCCTCACCAGACCCAGCACAACAATGGAACAGTTTTTCCTCAAACTTTCATCTTCTCTGGCAAAGTTTGATATGGTCTTTTTTTCCTTCTTATTTTCTGTTAGGAAAAGTGAAACAGAACATTTCATGTGGATCTGTATTAACCTAAATGAGAATAATTTTAAACTAAGTAGTGTATTTCCTGTCAAATAACCTAATTTTATTTTAGATGGCCTCAGGGCCTGGTGGGAATTAAATGTGACTGACCCCCATTTTTCCTTCATACTGACTTTGGAGGCTATAATACATCTTTCACAAAGCACCACATTCTTGATCTCTAGCTGAACTGCTTCAGCATCTCACAGGAATCATTTGATGCTCATGTATCACTGGAAACACAGTTTGCTCTAAGAGCATGACACATGAGGAAGCACTGGGCACCTGATTTATAGCTCCCAAGAACCATTGCAAAAATGTAAAAATCCTATGACATTTTGTCCAAACACAATTTGCATAGAAATGGATTTTCCATTAGGCCAAATCACAGCAGGAAAGAGAATGAAAGTCATATTAGCTAAGGAGTTCTGCATTCAGATTGCCATTCTGGTTGGATACCATTTGGAAATTTCAAGGTCTCAGTAATTCTTTCCTGATGTGAAATGAAGTAATGGTATTTCCACTCTTCTGCCCTTTGTCTCTTTTGGCTATTGAGGTGGTAAGATCTTCAGTCTGGGAACAGTGTTTTCCATGTTCATCTAGAGTGCTGAGCTTATACAGCCTCTAACCTCTAGCACCAGAGCAACAGGCTTGATTCCTTGGGTAGCCAAGCTGAATGTTTTTCGTGGACCGATGTCCAAGGTCACAAAACCGGGTGACAGCCCAAATTCAGGTGTCTGATTTTCACTGCTTCATATGTATTTTTACTGTCTTACACACTCATTAACCTTGTTGGTAAAAGAAAATATTTTCCTTACAAGGTAACAGAAATAGGTGAAGGATCAGCAGTTCCTTGTAACAGCATTACTTTAACACTCTCAATCTTATTAATTTACTGACTGTATTTCTGCGGAATATTACTGAGGGGTTAAGGCAATATTTTGGAGAAAGATTTCCTGCCTCAAAGGCCTTCTTATTTAAATGAGACATGAAACATATTTAGACAGCCAGATGGAGGAGGACAGGGAAGCAGAGAGAAAATCCTGGTCAGAACGTTGTCAGTAGCATCAGTATATGCACAGTTTAAGTGGTGTGACTTTTATGTAGGCCTGGCAGAGATTTTCTATAGTGAGACAGCATAAAGAACAATAAATTTATCTATCTGTTAATATTTATTACAGTTTATCACCTTGTGGAAGAAAAGAGTGAAAGAAAATACAGTTTTTCCTGTTGGGTTGGTAGATTAAAAAAGCCAACACAGAAGTACACTTACTTCTTCTGTGATCTTGTGATCCCTGTAATGTTAATATTGAATTTTGCCTCTCATTCTCCAGAAGTTCTTTCTTCAAGAGAATAAATCTACCTTTCAGTGTAATTAAAAATTGTTACTTTTCAGACTGCATTAGAATCAAAGTCATGTTATGAGTCATTGTTTCGATTTGCTGATATTTAGAATATTGTACCTAAAAATTTATTCTGAAGATACATTTTTAAATTTTCAGAAATAAATCCCAGATCACTTGACCACCTTCAGTCAACTTAAGAGAATCGGAAGAGATTGCAGTTTATGCATATATTGTTGTACAGATGGATCAGATCCTCACAGGTATTGAGGTACCTAAGAGCCTTTGGTTTCAGTAGAGATGCAGGCTCCTAAACAGAAGTGAGGTTTCTATGAAAATTTGTTGGTTTTGAAAAAAAGATTAATTAAACTATTAGTTATTTTGTTAAGATAGAAACACTGATCTCTGCGCAGGTATGTTACATATTCTTTAAAAGATTTGCTGTTTCCAAAGAAAAGCTTCTGCAAATTTTAATATATGCATATGTGTTTCTGTTTGTATTTAGGAAACTATGGTGAAAGTGGAATGGAAGCTTTCAAAGATATGGCAGCCAAGGAAGGGATCTGCATTGCACATTCCTACAAGATCTATAGCAATGCTGGTGAGCAGAGCTTTGACAAGCTGCTGCGAAAGCTTCGGAGCCACCTGCCCAAGGCAAGAGTGGTTGCCTGCTTCTGTGAAGGCATGACTGTAAGAGGGCTCTTAATGGCTATGAGGCGCCTGGGACTTGCTGGAGAGTTTTTGCTGCTGGGCAGGTGAGTAATGCCATGCAATTATAGCCAGGCTCTTTTCTGAGAACGGAAAAAAAAAAAAAAAGACAGTCTAGTCAAGTATATGTAAAGCGCATACTCATGGTCCCTCCTACACATATGCATATTTGAAAGATAGAAAGTAACGTCAAGCATATCGTAGTGGCACATACTCTACAAAGATATGCATCATTCTCATGACATGCCGGGCAAACACAGGTCGTCTACTTATCCAATCTGAATGGCATTGTGTTGTGGAAGGCTGACACAAACATTTGATTTGTATCATCCCCTTTGTTTACTGCAGTTAAAATGTGTCATGTGGAGCCTGAAGCCTCGCCTCATTTGAGTAACACTGTGTTAAGAATTGCTGATGTGGCTGCTGGGTAGATGTGAAATAGATCTTCGTAAAACAAAATTTGTTAACCATCATATTTAATTCCTGAGCCAATGTGCTTACCTTTGCCTACTGTCCTAAAGGGACAATAGGCAATTCGTTCTCTTACATGGAGGTCGGCTATATCAGTGGTTCTTTCCCTAACCATCAAAGGGAGAAAACTCACTCAGAATTGTTCATCAAGCAGGAAAAGACCCTGAGCCAGTAAGCAGAGAAGTAAAAGCTATTGATGGAAACATAATGGGATCTTTGCACTTTGCATTCAGCAAGTGGGCCCTAAATAAGATGAGAAAAATGGTGTATTGACCACAAAATGGAGCAGACCATGAGGCAGCTAATGTGGTCTGCTGCCTTTCCAGTGCATTATTAGAAGGCTGATCTGATGCTGACCCAAGAATGAACCCTAGAGGACCACAAATAAAATGATGTCAGTGAAGACAGCTGTCCTGGTGAGACCCTCAGGGAAACATGTAAGGACTGCAGCTCTGCTCAGCTGTATCGGAAGCCACACCAGTCTCTATCCCAAGTCTGCCCTGTTGTACACAACTACCCTTCCCCCTTGGGGAAAGGGGAAAACAAACAGGTAACACCAGGGACTCCTGCCTCTGCCTTTACTCTTTGCTATCAGCCTACATTTTGGCAATTTCCGATGTGATTTTCTTAGTCATTTCTCTGTCTTACAGTAACTGCGTCCACCTTTCCTTTCAAATACATTTTAACTCTAGGCTCTTCCATGGATTATCTTGATTCTTGTCTGAACTAACACCCAAAGGGATCACAACCCTCAGGGTGAGATTCATCTAAATATATTTAGATGTCTACAATTTAGATACTTCTATGTGGGCTAGTCATTATGGTTCCCTCTATAGTTAATGGAGAAAAATGGGACATTCTTAGTTCCCTTGTTTGTGATGTGGACATTTCAAATAGCTCAGAGAAATCATGTTCTAGAAAAGTACTTATAAAAAGACTCTCTTAATGACTAGCTTATGTGGAAAAGCCTACTGGCTTTTAGAATAAAGTTTAGGTTAGAGTAAAGTGGAGAAAATGCTACCTCCATTAACTGCAGCCAAATCTGGTGCCACATGACCTTTTCTGTCTTTTTATATCCTAAACACAGGAAGTTATCAATTCTCTGCAGCAGCACCACAAATTAGAAGCATGTAAGCATTGTCTTTAAAAGATGTGTTGGACCATATCTCCTCCAGACTCCAAACCATACTTAATTTTATATGGGATTTGTTTATGTACGTCAATACTAAATTTAGCCCTCCAAGATGCTTCTGTGAATAAATACTTCAGGAACTGTTGATGGAGCAATACAGTTTATCTCTTAAAAAAAATACAGTCTACAGAAAACCAGTTTTGATTTTTTTTTCAGTGAAAAATACCTGTTTCTAGCTGCAGTGGGAACTGTCATGGATAATTATGAGAAGGTTGTTATTTTGTATATGACTTTCATTCAGTAAATTGAAAGTGAAAGCTTCTCTCAGAAGTTTAAACTGCAAACTGTTTAATACTTAATTCTAACACACCGATTTATGTGTGTCCATTCCTGTGGCAGTACTACACATTTCTGAAAAATGTAGCATGAACTAGAAGTGTTTACAAAGAAATAAACAGAGAAGTGAAGGAATTTTTCTTTCTATTTTTTCTATTAACAGAAATTCCCAGGTAACAGTTGAGAAATTTCTACTCAGACGTAGTTTAACCTGTCCCCAGCCAGTAGCTGCTGGGGACAGGTGTAAACTAATTGCACCTACCTTTACCCAACCAGAGCATTCTTATGACTGCATTAGACAGCTGAAGACAGCTTAAGTGATGTATTCTCTCTACAGATGGCTCTGCACTTGGGAGGTCCCAAGGATCTAAGAACCTCCTATCTCCTTTCAATAGATTTGGTTCAGATTTCATATTAAAATCAGCTATAGACCAGAAATAAACCAACCAGTTTTGCCTACTGAGGAATTTTGTTTTGTTTCAAATCACCCTTAGACAGGAAAGTGGACTGGTTTATGTCCCCGCAGTACAGCAAGACTGTGCAGAGTGTGGGATGTGGGATGTCATGAAGCTGTTATTTATGTTCCACAAAAACATTCATTCTAACATAAATGTTCTTCTTCTGCTGTGGTATAATCTCTAGGTTTCTCAGCAGAGGTGAAAAAAAAAAAAAAAGAAAAAGCAGGAAACTTGCAGGAAGGCTTCTTGAAGGTAGATGTGATGCAAGAAAATAATGCCATGGCCTCAGATCCTGTAGGGATTTAAAGGTCCCTTTTCCAGAACCTGATGTGTTTGTGGTTTGGTTTCATCTGTTTGGCTCTGTTGGCTATGAATATTTAACCATTTGTCCAGAGCTAGGCTTATTGGTTGTTTCTGTGGAAAACAGCATAAGGCACTGACCTGAGATGGAAGTAACAGCAGGGCACACTCAGATCTTACAAACAGATTATATTTGGGACTTTTTTTCTGTGTCATTGATAAGAGGAAAAAGACATTTAGCAAGATTTTGAACATAACAGGTTGTTCAGAGCACTCAAAGGGGAAAAAACTACACCTGAAACAAAAGAATACTCATGCAACTAATTTCTTGGGTGAACATGTGCAGGAAAATGGACTAGGATAAGATTTATATTTTCATTCATGCTCTGATCCTGGAGTTGCTCTAGGCTGCCCATTCAACTGAGAACATTATAGGATGCAAGTGTAGGGAGAGTGCCTGTAAATTAAATGCAATGGGCTTACAAGGAAAACTTCATTTACTAATGAATACCTATTTGTCCCCTATAAATGCATTTTGCTTCCCCTTTGTTCTGTGAAGCAGAGAGTTATTGTATTTTATTTCCAAATGCACAGAAAGAATTCAAGTCCCAAAGCCATACTTTAATAAAGTCTTCCAAAGTTTTATGTAAAACCACAAGAAATCAACATTTCCACTTCCTCTTAGTTGTTTTTGTTCTATTTCTGATTTGGGTTTACTCCCAATATTTCCCATCTGAAACCTTGGCAATATACTTTTTTGCAAAAAAATCTTTGTTGCAGATTTTTGGAGGGTATGGATTTCTCATAACACCTGTTTTATGCTCAGATAAGTAGAAAATGGAGTGGCCAAGGAGAGTATGTATCAAATAAATCACCCTGTAGAGCCCCAAGGGGAGGAGAAAAGATAGACTTCAATAAACACTCAACTCTTGATGTACTATGCAATTCCTGAAATTGCATTGCCTGCCTGTGATGCTCATGAAAGATGGCAAGTCATTAGTGATTGTAGCCCTTCAAAGCTTTTTTGATTCATGGAAACATTTTAAATGCTCAGCAAATATTTACCTCATGCACCTTGAGGACTGGACTTAAATAAAAGGCAAGTGTGTGGACTTCCAACTGTGAAAAAAATATTATTTTAACCTATCAGTTATTTGACTTAAGCAAGATTAAGGACACCGGGCTTCATCTGTTTGTCCTTATTGCTTCTATCATCCATGGGTCATATGTCAGGAGATTTACCTTACAGGTGAAATTCAATAGAGAATACAGCTGTATATCAGAATATTTTGGAACGTATTTCTGACAAATATGGAGTATTAATTTTGTAGATAAAACTTGTAGGTTTTTTTGAGTTGTTCTCACTTTATGTCGTAGTCATCCAATAGTTGAAATTTTGTTTCATATTATTTGTACACGTTCATCCACCTCCTCTTGACTGCTAGCGTCTCATGACTGCACAAAATGTCTGTGAACACTCTGTCTAGTGATAATTTTATCTGAAACCCTTTATCTACAAGGATTCCAAAATATGTTTCGGAATGACTAAATGTTACAGTGCCAGTTCACATGATTCTTCATAATAAAATAGAAACTATTAGCCATGACTGAAATTATGCACACTGACTACAACTGTGCTAAATAAAATAGGGTCAGAGAACAGTGCTGCAGTACTCGTTGGTGTTATTTTATCCTGTAGTAGCTAATACTTTGGGATGTGATTCAGACGTTGTTGGTGACAGTACTGTCAGGGGTATTTACCAAGAAGCAGTTTCGACACAGATGCTCTGTTTTGGGATAGAAGAGTGTTATGATATATGGACACATGCTTTGCATGCCTTTTACCTCAAGATGAGAGAACTGTCCCTGGTTTGTTTTATTTAATAGAAAAAAAGTAGCTATTGTACAAACCTACAGGGAAAGAGACTGAATTTTTGCAAAGGATTTATGATTCTAAATGCAATGAAGTAGGACTTTTCTTACCTTAAGGAGAGGAGAAGGAAAAGGAGAGACATATATATATAAAATGGCTTGGTCAACATCTCCAGTTGCCAAATTGCAATCCAGAGGCAGTATTGATATACGAGGAATTACTGGAACTTCCATATGCTTCATGTTTCATTTTGTGTATAGTGTGTCAAACTTACTTGGGTTTTTAACTTGGGGATATTAACTATCTTGTTTGAGAAAAGAGAATTTAACTAAGATTATCTGGACCTCTTTTTGTATAAAATGAAAAAATTAATATCAACTGGTAAAAAAATCAACAGAAGCGTAAATGTTTCTTTAGGCTCTAGTCTGATTCCAATTTTCAGCTGTGCAGTTGGAAAAACATGGCCAAACTTTATCACTCTGATTTAATCTTCACATCACCCATAGATACTTATTCAGTCAAAGGTTTACAGAAATGTTATAAAATTGTGTATTGGATACCATAGCTGCAAGAAAGGGATGGGATATCTAGATCTACAGGGCATCCCACAGAGTTTTCATGCTTCCTTGAAGTGTAGTCAGGACTTGGTGACTACTTCCTTAAACACCCTTGCAGAGACTGAGAACCACATCCTGCATTTTCAGAATTCACTCTGTTCTGTGATAAGAAAAAGGCTGTACCTCAGGATAAGGGGAGCACTGGCAGAGAATGTCCAGCTGCAGGTGGATAAGGGGAGTTCTAGCAGCGTGATGATCACAAGCAATTCTCTGTTCAACCTTGCTTCAGGGAGATTATATAGCTGTCTTCCAGTACCTGAAGGGGGTATACAGGAAAGATGGGGAGGGATTCTTTATCAAGGAATGGAGTGATAGGAAAAGGGTTAATGGTTTTAAACTGAAAGAGTGGAGATTTAGATTAGGTATTAGGAAGAAATTCCTTACTGTGAGCGTGGTGAGACACTAGAACAGGTTGCCCAGAGAAGCTGTGGATGCCCCATCCCTAGAGGTGTTCAAGACCGGTCTGGATAGGTCTTTAAGCAACCTGGTCTGGTTGGAGGTGTCCCTGCTCATGACAGGCGAGTTGGAACTCAATTATCTTTAAGATCCCTTTCAGTTCTAACCATTCTATGATTCTGTGAAGTGAAGCTCTGGAAGAGGGCAGAAGACCCAGTGAAGAACTGCCCATTCTTCCCAGAACAGTGCACATGTCCTCTAACTTTCACAAATAACTTCTCCTAATAAAAGACACCTGTTTAGCTACTGAGGAGATGGATTGGAGAAGATTGATTCTGAAGCTCACAGGTGTTGTGGCAAAAAGAGCTATGTAGAAGGTGAGTAGTAGAGGTGAGGATAAGGAGGGACATTAAAATGCAGAGAACCATTAGATCCAGGAAATTCCCAAAGCAATTTGGCTGATAGGAAACTCAGCAATATATGAAGAAAATCTAGATAGCACCCAAAAAAAGCCAAGTATTGCTGAAGGAAAATTAAAGCAAGACAGATGATCTGAGGGAAATTATTTCTTTTCAATAATTTAAAAAGAGATCTTTCGTGAGAGTTGTAAACGTGCCTGTTGGACAAAGAAAGATCTCACTGCAGAGGGTGTAAAAATTTCCCTCCTGAAAGTATGCTGTGTGGTGTGGGTTAATGTGCCTTTTTCTGTGTTTGTACAAATCCAACTGGTGGAGAAGTTCTTGTGAAATAAATGAGGATATAAAACTTTGCAGACCTGAAATATGCTGTAAATTAAATTTTGGTTATTTCTACTACTTCAGGGAAAAATTAATCAGCTAAAATTCTTCTGTCTAGAATAGTTCTAACTGGGTAACCTTTGACAAAAATGTGGAAGCTAAATGTAATATAAGTGTGCAGATCTCTTCCCCAGGGACAACCTTAGCAGGTGAAAAAATGCTTTCAGAATACAATCACACAACCACAGCCTGTATGGGGAGTCTGCTCCTTTTTGTTTCAATCCGTGGTAGACAGAAGCCTGCTACAGCCTCCCCTGAATGCTATTTCCTCTGAGGGAATTGTCTGCTGACCACTCATTTATTTATCTCTCAGTTCCCTTGTTCAGACATCAGTGTGTAGCCCAAGGAAACAGCAATCATATTATACCTAGTAATTAAATGCACTGCAATTAGCAGCATTAAGTCAGAATCTTCATTGCCACACAAAAGACATAGAATTTAACAGTAAAACAGAGATTTGCTTTTCTAGAGCTGTAAAAGAGATCAGGCAAGTGAAAAGCTGTCTTCCCTCCTATATTCCAATGATGTCCTTAGAGGTAAAGCATACTAGAGGGTAGAGAATTACTTAGTTTTGAAAAGTAGCTTTGTGGTCTCCATTTGCCTGGAAGCCTTGTAGCTTAGAGACCCTCAAGGTGAGCAATAGGGGAATTAGGAGCAATAGGAGCCCTCAGCTGTGTCCTGCTGCAGATGGAAACAATAGAGTGGCTGGCCAAGGCTGTTTTTAATAACTGAAGGAGCATCTTTTCAATCTATGGTATGAACAACAAAAGATTCAAATGAGTCAAATACTTACACTGAAAGCAAGTCAGTCAAATTGATTTTATTAATCTTTCTCTCTTTAGAATTCTTTTTTTTGGGGGGGGGGGGGGGTGATGGGGGGGGAGGGGGGGGGGGGGGAAAAAGGGGGGGGGGGGGGTGGGGGGGGGGGGGGAGGAGGAGGAAAAAGTCCAGCTGGAGCTCAACCTGGCCATTAATAAGGAGCCAACAAAAAAGTTTCTATAAATACACCAACAAAAAGACAGTCAGTGAGACTGTCTATGCCTTACTGGATATGGGGGGAAACGTTGTGACCAAGGACGAGGAGAAGGCTGAGATACTTCATGCCTTCTTTGCTTCTGTCTTTAATTCTCTAGCTTTAATTGTCTAGCTTTAATTGTCTACCCAGCTACACCCAAGGTATTCAGCCTCCTGGGCTGGAAGATAGGGATGGTAAGCAGAACAACTCCCTGTAATCCAGGAGGAAGTAGTTAATGGTTTGCTTATGCAACATAAGTCTAAGGGGCCAGATGGGATTCACCCAAAGGTACTCAGGGAGCTGGTGGGAGAGATCACCAAACCTCTCTTTATTATTGATCAACAATCCTGGTCAACAGGGGAGGTACTGGAGTGTGGCCAATGTGATGCCCATCTACAAGAAGGATCCAGGAAACTATAGGCCTGTCAGCCTGACCTTGGTACTGGGAAAGATCATGGGGAGTCTTATCTTGGGTGAGCACTCATGGCAAGTCCAGGGCAGGCAAGGTATCAGGGCCACCCAGCATGGGTTTATGAAAGGGAGGTTCTGCTTAATCAACTTGATCTCTTTCTATGACCATGTGACCTGCTTTCTTGATGAGGGGAAGGCTGTGGACATTGTCTACCTGGACTTCAATAAAGCCTTTGACACCATCCCACACAGTGTTCACACTGGTGAATCATGGCATAGACAAGTGTACCCTCCTCTGGATAAAAATCTGTCTGGATGGCTGTGCCCAGAGTGTTGTGATTAATGGGGCAACATCCAGTTGGTGGCCGGTCACCAGTGGTGTCCCTTAAGGCTCAGTTTTGGGGCCAGTCTTGTTCAATAGCTTTATTGATGATCCAGATAAGGTGATTGAGTGAACCCTCAATAAGTTTGCAGGTGACACCAAACTAGGTGGGAGTGTTGATCTGCTTGAGGG
>BJBW01013108.1:0-13625 GCA_004320125.1 Scolopax mira | reverse complement strand
CCTCTATGGCTGTGAAATGAGGACAAATTACAGTTGTCATTATGTCAGTTATGTCATGGACGTAAATAATGCAAAGTGGAGTAAGAACATAATCTGTTGGATTAATGCTATCAACTTTATTCTGAATAACAAACCAAAGCTCTCTGTAAGATGAATGCTAATATTTTAACAGCTGTGTCTTAATCTAACAGTACAAACCATCTGTTACATCTACATACCAGCAAAAACACACACAGACAGACACAGACAGACAGACACACATCAACAGTTGGATGGGACAGAAGACTTGCATCATCAGGCCTCAAAATCAAGGGCATTTCACAGGGCAATATTTAAAACATATTGTCTACTGGCTGGATAGGTATTTTGCTTCCCCGATGCTCAATTTCCAGGAAGGCTGTATTTTCAGTCTGGACTATGATGGTGTTTTTTGGGATAATCAATTGTAAAAATTAGGAGGTTGTTTCATGCTGATAAATAACACGGGATGGTTTTCCTGGATACCTGGTCTACACTCTGTAACTCTGCAGTGCTGCTGTCCCTATAGCTCTATATACATTCACTAGAGACAGATCCAATTCAAATCAAGCTGCCCTGTCTCCAAATCTCAATTCAACAGCACCTTCCACTTGCTCTACTACAGCTCTTACCGTTTCTCTCATCTCTCATACACTAAATAGTTCAGACTACTTTGACTGTAAGAATTTCCCAGGGGATTATATTTGGTTTTGCAATTATTTTAGCCAATTTCTAAGGCAAGAATAGTAAAGCTGCAATACTTAGTACTCTTCACATGCATTAATTGGGTAGATGTGGGCAGAGGATGGTATATATAATCACAGAAGTTTTCAGTCTTTGGAGTGAGATTTTTCTTTCATTATTATAATTTTACAGGAGTCTATACATTCTGACCAAACCTTGGCTCCATCTAGTAGTAGCTTTTTTTAATTTCAAAAGAGATTGTCCATGTCAATATACCTTTCTTTTACCCAATTACAGAATTACAAGAGGGTCACTAATGGGGCCTCTCTCCTTCATCAGACAATAACAGAGAACAGAGAAGTTAAGAGTGAGAAAAATCTCAATTTACTCCAAGATATTAAATGAAAATTATTTTCTGCTCAAAATAGAAGCTTTAAGATAATTAGTTGGTGACTCCAGTTTCAATAATTAACCATTTTTAAAAAGCATGTCTGAACACAGCTGCTGCAAATTTAAGATTCATCAAGGGATACTGTCCCTCCCATTTAGTGCCACGTTAATGAGGTCACAGATGAACTCTACGGGGGAGGACGGGGAAAGAGAATTTAAAAAACAATTGCAATTGTACAATACTTTTGCAGTGGACAGAAGTGTGTTATCCCCCTCACAAGTATCTGAATAATCGATTCTGAAAGCTTCACCAAAACCATCAAATTAAGAATAAAACCAAGCTCCCAAAGTTGATTTTTCTTCCCTCCAGTTAATAATTTACCAGATAAATATTTGACAGGAATTCCCACAGTGCCTCCGCTTATTTGTTTCTGTGGCACCCTAAAAGCCTGCTTCTCTCAAAAGACATTAAATATTACTTTGCCCTCAAAGGTCCAGAAGTTTCTCCCCATTGAGGAGAGAAGGTTTGTGCCCAGCTCTCTTCTGTATCACTAACACAGTCTGGGAAAAAATTGCTCCCACGGTGTATCCTGCACATCTTTGAAACACTCCAGACGAGTACGACAATAATGGGATTAACAAGACAGTGGGAGGAGAGAAGGGTCACGGATGGAAGGAAACAAGGGAAGACAAAAAGATTATGCTACTACTCTGCGAGGCCCCTGCACAGGACGATAGACCCAAATTCTTGCCAGTTAAACAGAATAAAGAGGAGCAAATATCTATGGGTGCTGTGGAAGAAGTACCTCTTTAAAAACCTGTGTCAACCAGTGAGTGATGCTCCTAAACGTGGCGAGTGTGCTCTGTGTGTCAGGTGCTGTAGAGAACACACTGCAGGGTGTTTGCAATGGGGAGAACCAACAGAGAATGTTAAAAGAGCAGGTCAGATAAATAGGAAAGACTGCCTTGAGTTGCTTGGGAATGTGAGCTTTTGAGGCTGATGCGAGAAGCAAGAGGGGGGTAAGTGTGTTTTTCCCATTGATTGCCTTTTTCAATAATTGCCCAAGGCTGTCAAATCCCTTTTATATTTATGTATCTGTGTCTAAAAGGATGGAAAACGCAATTAAGCAAAGCCCAGGTGTGGGGCTGTAAGGTAGGGAAGGGGAAAAGAGCTGGAAGGCTGCTGTGGTAAGCCCCATGGGGTCAGCCACAGCAGGGCTCGTCTGGCAGACCAGAGAAGACCAGTCAGAGGGCGTTGCTGCTCCGAGGAACCATAGGAAGTTCATAGAGCAGAGCTGGCTTTCCAGCCCCTTTTGTCTCTTAAACCTCAAAAGCAGGAGGATGGGGATGGGAGAGTGGAGAGGAGTGTACGTACGTGCGTTTGTTCATGTTTGAGGAGGAGTTTTGCCCAATAGCTCTCTGCTGATTCACTCGAGCTTGGTTCCTACTGTCTCCCACCTCACTGATGAGGACTAACACCTAGACATCAAACCCACGTCCTTTTATCTGTTGCACTGGCTCCTCTCTGGTGGGTACAAGGGGTTATGTCAGAGGATTGGGCTACCACTGTAGGATTGCCACAAGCCACGCATCTTTTACAGCCCTGGCTTCTGTTCAACACCCCTCTCGAGTCCCATCCGTGACCCTGGCTACTAATAGCAACTCCTACAAAGTGGGAGGGAAACCAAAGCCTAAACTTTAAAAGCTTGGACGCTTACCATTTCCAGACAAAAACAACTGCCTCCCCGTTGTGCCAGAGAAAAGTAACTGATGGATCTGAAGAATTATGTTGCCTTTTTATGATGCCACTTAATTAAGGTTATTCTGAATAACAGGAATAATTTGCCCGCAGTTGCAAAGTAAGACTAAGAAAAACGTCTGTGCGCTCTTCGGGGTCTGAGATTTTTCAGTATTTAATCACAAGGTGTTACAGAAGTGCTGCCAGAGGACAAATTTTCAAATGAGACCATTTAAATGGTATGTCTTCTATATTTTTCTGTTAAAACTGACAGACTGTTTGTCATTCACAAAGCTACAGAGGAAAATCTGAAGACAAAGTAACTTCACTGTTCTTTAACAAATTTGTATCAAACTTCAGTTACTTAAAACATACAGGATAAAGTGTCCCAGAAGGCACTTACTGTGACACACATCTTTGTTGTCGTGATTTTTTTCTTTATTGTTGACTGTAAGCATCCTTTCACTATCTGAAGGGAGCCTACAGGAGAGCCAGAGAGGGACTCTGTGTCAGGAAGTGTAGTGAAAAGACAAGGGGCAATGGTTTTAAATTGGAAAGGGGGAAATTTAGATTAGACACTAGAAAGAAATTCTGTGCAGGGAGGGTGATGAAGCACTGGAACAGGTTGCCCAGGGATGCTGTGAAAGCCCCATCCCTGGAGGGGTTCAAGGCCAGGCTGGATGAGGCTTTGAGCAGCCTGCTCTGGTGGGAGGTGTCCCTGCCCAGGGCAGGGGGGGATCAATCTAGATCTCCAAGGTCCCTTCCAACCCAAACCATTCTATGATTCTAGGAGTCTATCAAAACTGAAATCCAAGGTCAAACTTTGTTACCATAGTCTCCTCTGCAGTCACATTTCTACACCTGCCCAGATCAGACCATGATGCTAAAAACATACAAGAAACCAGAAGGAACACTCCTAAGCAGGAATTCAACTACTGGGTCTGCTGGTTCTGAATGGCATATGGCATATACTCATCCACTCCTCCACAGAAAAAGCACACACAGATGTTAGAAAATTGACAGGATGATTAAATCATTATAAAGGGGAAAAAAAATAAATAATACATTCAAGTTTTCAGAGAAAAATATTAAAAAGACGAATGATGCTTTTGGACCTGTGAGGCGTCCAAATTCTCTCATTGAATTGAAAAAGAAAGATGTTTCTCCTTGCTCAGTGCCACAAACATGACAACTTTTGTTCGATAAATCAAGAAACAGGGAATATAAACAAGTTTACAAATTGAAAGCAACTTTTAAAAGATAAATTTCAGGTTTCTACAACACACAAAGATGAACTACAAGGAGCCTTCCTTCCTTGTTCAAATTCAAATTAATCAGCCCTTTGTGCTTCTGTTCTCTCCTCTCCTCTTTTCAAAATTTCCTTCCTCGTTTCCATGGGAACCCCCTGGCTGACAAGGCTCCGAGCAGAGCAAGAGGCCAGGCTTAGCAAGGGGTGTGAAAAGGGGAGAGGGAGTCAAAGGGCAGAATTTGGCTCGGGGAGAATCAAGATGCCAACCTTTGTCACCCCACAAAAGGGGGGGGTAACCATAGGAACTAACTCTGCGGGACAGGGGCGGGGAGGAGGAGCATCCTGCCCAAAATCACAAGATGGGAAGCAAAGATGGGAAAGGCGGCGTTAAAACAGCAACGCTTGAACCTACAGCAGGGAGAAAAAGTCTTATAAATGAAAAAAATATCATTAAAATAAAACTTTAAGGACCAAGGATCCAACTTAGTGCTTGTTTAAATATAATAGCATCAGATTAATTTCTATCAGACCACAGAGAAAAAGGGCAGATGTGATTCTCAAATACAACACGAGTATTTCATGTTCTCCCCAAAAGATGCTGAATTCTCCCCTTTGACTTGGAGGGGCTCTGAAGATCTTTTCTAAATAGAGAAACCTGGATAAAGACAGAAACCTCACAGATACCTGGAAACAACACAGCTTTGGGAATACTGCTATTGAGCTATGGCAGTTTACATTAACAGTTCTGCAAAATATGGACAATATTCTAATTGTTATTGTTACTGCAAGAGCAATCTGACAGAGCAGATTTACATACATTATATCAACATGGCATTGCATTTATAAACTACATTAAAATATAGATGTGGCATGCTTTTATGCTTGTACCTTGTAAAAAAAACAGCAGGAGGATGAGGCATGGAACAGCTCTATAAAATCACAAATGATACATAAAAGAAAATTATGGTCCAATTGTTCACTGTGTCTTCAGCACAAAAAGTAGGGACCATAAAACCAGCAGGTGATTCATTTGAAAATCAAAAAAAAAAAACCACAACAAAAGCAAATTCTTCACCCAACACCTTTAACTTACATAATTCTCTGCCACCGATCTGTGTGGATGGTAAAAGAATGTATGAGTTCAGGAAGAAAACTGATAAGTTTGTAGAACAATACATCCAAGGTTACTAATGCAAGAGATCATTTCCCAGCCACAAGTGGCTGAACACGAAGAAGAGCCAAAGTAGATCATAGAATTAATTGTCTGGGTTGGAAGGGACCTTTCAGATCATTGAGTCCAACCATCAACCTGACTCTGACAGAAACTATCACTAATCCACCCGCCTTTTAAATCCCTCCAGGGATGGTGCCTCAACCACTCCCCTGGACAGCCAGGCCAATATTTAATAACCCTTTCAGTGTACAAATTTTTCCTAACATCCAATCTGAACCTCCCCTGGCACAAATTGAAGCCATTTCCTCTGTTCCTTGGGAGAAGAGACCAACCCTCCCCAGCTACCCCCTCCTTTCAGGGAGTTGTAGGTCTCCCCTCAGCCTCTTTTCGCCAGGCAGAACCCCCCCAGTCCCTCAGGTCCCTCAGCTGCTCCTCATTAGGCTTATTCTCCAGACCCCTCACCAGTTTTGTTGCCCTTCTCTGGAACCACTCCAGACCCTCAATGTCTTTTTTGTGGTAGAGGGCCCAAAACTGGACACAGTACTCAAGGTGGGGCCTCACCAGTGCCCAGTACAGGAGGACAATCACCTCAGTGTGAGAGAACTCCCACACTGTTCCTGATACAGGCCAGGATGCTGTTGGCCTTCTTGGCCACCTGGGCACACTGCTGGCTCATGTTCAGCTAACAGTTGACCAACACCCCCAGATCCAACACCCAGATGTATGTTACCTGCCCGATACAGCACCCACCATGGGTCACCATCGGGTGACTGGGCCAAACAGGCCTCTGGGCTGAGTTTGTATCACTTAGGTTCTTACATTTATCCATCTCCTTCTCAATTCCACTTCTACTAGTCTGTTTCTCACACCAAATATGTTCTTTAAAAGCATATTTTATAAAAACAGTATTGTTTTGCAGGTCCAAAGTGTTGCGGGATTGAATGATGGACTCAGTTCAAGAGCACTGGGTTCCTCAAACATGAGGGATACTCTGCAGCCCACAAGCTATTGACCTTCAGTACCAGTTTGGTGCTACATGTAGGACAAACACTGGCTCAGTTTCCTTCAGAAAGTCACAAAACCCCCATGCATTTGTATCTTCTAATGATCAGGATACAAGCTGGGGAGTAAGCTGACAGGGCACAAGCAAGGTACATGTGAATTTAAGAAAGATTTGTGCTTTGAACGCTAAAAACATGCTTTGGTGAATTATTCTTCTTCTCATGCCACACAACACAATAGCTTCACAGCCACACAGGAACATCGCATCGATATAAAAATACTTCAAATCAATAAAAGCCATCCTAAAGTTTCTCTGAAATCACCACAGACTTCTCCCAAAACAAAGAAGAAACCTGCAGCCCTACCAGCAAGACAAATGGTAAAATTTATGGGAACTGCTCCTTGGTGCTTGTTATTTGATACTTATTCTCATCTTGTCAGGCTGTTGTGGCTTCCTTTTTGAGTCCAACTATCTTATAATTGGAACCACCATCACTGACTAGAGAAAGCAAGAAAAAACCCACCATTGCCAAGTGACCAGCAAAATAAAACCCACATCCCAGCCAAGCCACTCAACTTTTAAGTAGTCCACTGCTATTTACATCACTGACCACTTTTTCCACAAAAAACGTGTTCTTTAAGAACGGCAAGTCCAAAGGACAGAAAACTAAAGAGCTTCCACCCTATTAATCAGTTTAGGAGTTAGAACCAAGATATCTAAATAATCTCTGTATCAGAGGAGTGGAAATGGGGAAGAGAAAGGTCTTGCTACTAACGTGGACTAAACAGAAGTGGTGACTTGATTCTACAGGGACTTGCTAAATCTCTGCCTTAGGAGGGGCACAATCTAATGTGGGTACATGCAGAACACAAGGCAGCTATTTCAGACAGAATATAGCAGAATTATAGCTCTATGTTACACATAACACTAATAAATACAAGGCTAAGTCTAGTCATTGTAACAAATATGAACCTGTACTACTACAGCACATGATATACAATATAAATGTGGTTTTTTGTACCACAGCAGACACATCTAAGAGAACCATCTGGCTGATTTTGATTAAGGTAGAGAAAAAGCATGCAAAAATGGGAATGAATGTCTGGACACTTGGGGCAGGTAAGAGGAATGGTAAATGGTAAGACCAATATTCCCAGCAGAACATTCTTTTGCTTCTGAGTTTACACTTGCAGATATAAAGCTACAGCTGACTATGAAGTACAATGTCATTTAACTATTCAAAATAAATTCATGTATGTACCACCTTTCCTAATAATTCCTCTTTAAGCCTCCACCAGATGCTACAGAATTAGCCACAATGCAGAGCCATCTGCCTTCATGACCCTGAAAACGAGCCCACTGTGAATAGATGTTGATTAAGATGTAGATCATTCACTTTAAACTGAATCATTACATAAAACTAATGTTTTTTTCATACGCTCGCACTAAACTATTAAGGCTAAACTTCGTTTCCGTATTTCCACTTGAATCATCATTCAGAATTAATCTTTTATTCAAGAAAGTACGAACATGGTGACAGAGTTCATCTTCGATGTGCAAGGAGTAGCGCATCGATTTAACAACCTGCTTCTCTCCATTTTCTCTCTCACCACTAGGCTGCAGTTTGGCATCTTGGTCTCATTAACAAACAGAAAAGACTAGAAAACACTGTCTCTGAAATGATTCTCTGGAGAATGTCCGTCAGGCAAAAGAAAAAGGAAGGGTTTCTAACAGGTTTTATCTAGCACAACTATTTGAGCACTGATGACCTACATGTAGAAGTTTTAACCTTGTGTTATTTGTATTCC
Source organism: Scolopax mira (assembly GCA_004320125.1). Lineage (NCBI taxonomy): Eukaryota > Metazoa > Chordata > Aves > Charadriiformes > Scolopacidae > Scolopax > Scolopax mira. The sequence goes on along the minus strand of BJBW01013108.1, from coordinate 5,561 downwards.
TTTTGGAAAGGAGCATCTCTCTAGTACTTCATGCTTTCCTGCTGCTCTGGACAGCAATACCTTTATCTGGTTTCTTGAAGTGCAACGATACGGCCCTTGGAGGAAAAAAATATCAGAGACTCCCCATCGTGATTGCTCACATTAAAGAGGCATCTCTTGCACATTGAGGTGTCAGAGTTTACATTCCCTTTGATTATTGAACTCGGATGGAGCACACGCTCAGGTATGATCTAGGTCCACAAATCCATCCAGTTCTCTATTCTGGCTCTGGGTACTTCCCTATGGACTAACACCATCCTCAGTTAAGCCTGTATTTGACAGTCTGATTGTCACAACACTCTCCCAAACACAAATCACTGTATGCAACAGCAGCTGGAAAGTCCATCTTTTGCACACCTATTCCTCAACAACACTCCCTTTGGGTTAACTGTTTCAAAAGATTTCTAGCCAAAGACAAGATTCTTTCCTTTTCCTCCTTATTTAAGCCCCTACCAATTTCAAAGTGCATACATACACATAACTCTCTGCTTTATTTAAATGCAAATGATTCTCCCACATCAACGGACTTCATGTCTGATGAGTCTAAATGCTTCAGTATTCATTGAATATTCAATATTCATTTAGATTATTTTGAAGTTCACTGGATCTCAGTGTGAAAAGGATGGGATTGATGGTCCAGATACCAGACTACTTCAGGCTGTGTTTAAGTAGCAGCTTCCTCAGAAGCCTCGTTTTACAAAACTGTCAGATCACACTAGTTTTTGTATTGATCTACTTGGGGATGTAACTCCACTCTAGCTCTTCCCAAATTGTTCTTCCCCCCTCAGGATTTCATCTTCACACAATACTCATGCCCTTTACAGGTCAAGATGAAACCACAAGCTGACGGGTTTCAAACAGTCAAGCCTCAGGTAGTCCCAAAGCCAGGAATTCCTAAGCAGCACGTTATCGGCCACTCCTTTACTCTGCCTCTGCTCTGCAGAATCATCTCTGCAATGCTACCTTGGAGACATGCTGGTTTAACAATAAATAAAAAAAAAAATCTAAAAATCTTTATGTGGCTACTTCTAAGGCAAAAAATCAGAGTGGGAAGAAGAGAATATAAAGTTAATGAAAGAGCAGGCTTTAATCAGCCCGTGCACAGTTTGCTTTCTTATGATCACATACAGTTCCATTGTTCTGTAGGCATCATAATCTTACACACTAAAGAGAAAATGAATCCTTACTGAAAATTAGTGTCTAAGACTAGACTGCTTACAAAACACCAGCTGATTAAAACCTACTTTTTCATTACATTCATATTCTTCTCTGAGTTTGGAGGCAGAACTGAAGAATATAGAAAGCCAAGGAAAACTGCTGAGCTTTAGGAGGGTGCAGTACACAGGCATGGCAAAAGAAGATGGGGGGCAGAAAGGGATGAAGATGGAATTAATGGGGGAAGAAGTAAAGGATCTTCCACTCTAGATTCTCCCCATCCTTGCTGCTCAAAACCAAAAATGCTTCCCACTCGTTTCCTTGTGAGGAATCACAAACACATAAACCAAGATCAATGAATTTCTCACCCTTACAAAAATTAAGAGCTGAGAGCCAATATACCACACACTGAGTCCAAACACTGATTATCTGAAATTTGTAGTAATATATGCCTGATAGAAAAGCTATTTGAGAAACACCACTAAAATAAGTCACTTAGTACTTCACCTACCTATATGGGAAAAATGCAACTCTTATCCCAGACGGTAAGACTAGGCTGGGAATAAATACAGCTATGTCTTCTATTGAATCCATTTTAAAGCATATTCAAGTTCTTTTTCACTTAAAGGCCAAAAAATGAACTAAGACTCCAAATACCACTGTTGGGAGGAAAAAAAAAAACCCAAAACATATATTGCCACAAAAAAGTAACTGTGCTACATACACAGAAATATAGTTAGCCAGGGTATGGAAATCTTGCAATATATCCCCTGCTCTGCAGCAGGTCAATGGCTTTATCCTCTGAAAGAATCATAACCACCAAGAAACCACTAAATTTGAAGACAAATCAGGTGTCTTCACATCTATAGCTGCATATTCTTTACATCTTTAGTTGCATATTCTGTGACAAAGTCCATTAACTATTCACTAGCTCTGCTTCTAAAAATTCAGCACTCCATGCCTGGGTGGTTGATTTATATTAATCCAGTGATTACCAGCTGGTGAGCCCTGCCACGTGGATGGAATAGGAGACTATGAGTCAACATCACTCCTCTCCCCTGCCAGCCACCTCACATTGCAGAAAACCAAATCAACTGCAGGATAATGTTATTTCTTTATTTCCCCCTCTGCATCTCCCACTCACACACTCGCCAGCCTCCCTGTTGTGCATCATGTCTCTACCACTTTTGATATGAAAATGGGAATGGAAGTTGTGAGGGAGCACGAGGGAATAGCATGTTATCTGCCCTGCACATACGGTGACTGTATCATCTCGTTTCTGGAGCGTGTGACCTCTGGTATGATCCCAAAAGACAGTGCTTCCCTGTTCACCCAGAGGGACCCATTTAGCCCTCAACTGTGCCTGGCTCCCGTCCTTTAAAGCCTCTTTGATCCCTAGTATCATTTGTGAGCTCCTAAAAAATCAGGGTAAAGGAGGAGGAAGTGCTGGCAGTATATTTCACTGCAACAAGGCTGGCAATCATCGTATTAAACCACTTCTCTTTATCAGTGACAAAAGCTTTAATAGCACACTCCCAGGCCCCAACAGGCTACCAAGTTACATGTTGTCTGATAAAAATATTTGTCTACAAAAATTGCACTAAGGCAGATAAAAACCACTGCTTGCTAGTCATACACATAAGCAAGGCCTTCAAGGCCAAAGGAATATAAAGTGAAAAAGAGACAGAAGATAATTCTTCACATTGTAGCAATAATAATCCAAGAGATGGGTAAATAAGGTCAGATCCCTCAGGGAAACAGGGGTAATTTAACTTCTCTGTTGTCCCTGCCTCATTCAGCACACGGTGTATGTAACACAGCAGCAGCATCTCAATGTCACACCATCGCCACAGAGGGAAGTTTTAACAGCACGGCTGAGACAGACCAGGCTAAATGGTGACTGTAATCAAACAAACTGTTAGCAGATTATAAAAAAATTGAGAAAATTTTAGAAATCTTTAGAAAATACACTGTCACAACTAGTCTGTTACTCTGTATTGACTGGCACTGCTCCGTTTAGAAAGAGTCAAGTGTAAAATGACTCTCATTTTGGGCTCGGCTGTAGCCAAGCAGATGTTAGCAGAGGTTGAACTAGTGTTTGTCCCCCATCAAAAAGAGCAATTCCTTAGAGATACTTGGGGATAAAACAATGCTTCTGGCCCATGAATGCAGAGAGCCCTCCCTTCAATCTTCCCAGATTAAAGCAGGCCTTGCTGATGTAGCACAGCAGAAAGCTTAAGGCATTATCTTTCCTAGTGGTAATTACAGCACGGACCAGTACAGAGACACTCCTGATGTAATATTCTATTTTTTATGTTTAATCAGGATAGTTAATACCAACATTGCTACAACATAACAAGACACCACTGAGGACGTGACTTATTAGCCTTTACTGTAATTATAGAGGAATCTTAATAGCATAAAGACTCAAAGAGGCAACTCAGTGATTTTTTGAGTTTTCAAGAAATAACAATAAATACATTTTTAAACAGTTCCTTGAGTGAAGCACTCAATGGTATGGGAAGAGATGTACACTGAATTTATTGATGGTAAGACAACAGCTGTAGTGGTTCTGGTTTTCACTTCACATTCCCTCATTCTTGCATTGCACTCTGTCAGCACAGGCAGGCTGAATTTTTCTGATGGGTTTTATTTAGGAACTGCTGGGAAAAAGCAGTACTGAAAAACTGAGAATTACAAGGCCTTCCCCCTGCAATTCACGAGATGAATCACACTGATTCTGCTGCTCTATTATTTTATGCTCACAGCAATTAGGGAGGGCTTGGAGATGAGAGATGTTTACCAGAAAACGTCTCAATGCAAGTTTTAATAGACTTCATTCAGCTCAGAATTCGAGTGCTCCGTCCATTTGACTGCAACATTAAATAGTATCTAAAAAGGCAAATAATAAGAACTTCCATATTGCTAAGTACAGATTTACCTAGGCTAACAGCACGAGTGGGAATATGCTTATGCAAACCTGCAGATTTCTTTCTTTTTTTTTGCTTTTCAAATCCCTAAAAATCTCTGCAATGAAGGCGCAGGCCCCCACGTAGTGAATTTCCTTGTTTCCTTGCACAGTCTTCACCATTTTTCACGGAACACTCTGAAGTAGCTCACAGTCCATCCCCAGACTGAAACCACTGGCCTGTGTGCTAATTATACTGGCAGAAGGGAGTCCTATAGGTACAACTCCCACGCACCCATGCTAAGCTGAAGAATGGCTTTGGCATCAAGCTGGTCTATGAACTGCAGCAACACAGGGTTGCAGGCAAGCTAATTTCCATGATTAAGTTGAGCTTTAGACCACAGAGAAGTAACCTGTGTTTCTTGACTGGTTTTCTCCCTCTGTAGCAGAGGAAGGTAAGAACAATTACACCAGTTATTCTGGCTCAGAATGAGGGGCCATATAATTACTGCTCTGCTTCCAGCAGTGGCCGTAAGCAGACTTTCTGTGAAAGTGGTATTTTTGACAGTTCTCTGAAATTATTGGTTTAACATGCAACAAAAGCCAGAAAAATGAACATAATGTTGGCCATTGCAAGGAGGCAATTAGCAGTAAAAAGCATGGTTTTATTTAGAAGTAAATCCTGACATGCCCATATCTGGAGTGGTGTGCCATTCTCATCTCCAACCTCAGCAAGGACAAGGCTACAAAAAGGGACAGGGAACTAAAATTATTACAGGAATAAAGCAACTGAACTGCAAGAAAAAAGCCCAAATAGCTGGAACACTTCAATCTAGAGAGGGAAAAGCCTGGGAGATAAAACAGATTTCCAAAATCACTAGTGTAACAGAAGATTTAACTGCAGTACAGTGTTGCACAATACTGGAATAAAAGGGTATTAAATGAAACTAACAGGGAATTGGTCTGAAACAGGTTAGAGAATAAATCTTTCCTCATATGGTGCCCAGTGAACTGGCCGACAGTATTGTATTCATAAAGTAATTTAGAGAAATTCATTGATAATAGACCCATTAAATGATACTAAAGGGAACAGGTACCCTCTAACACCCATAATTTGGGGCCCGTGGGGCAGCCCACAGCCCAGGCTTGTATCCCTTCCCTAAATAGCATGTCCTCCTGCCATTAGCAGAGATGGAACACTTGGCAAAACAGACCTTTAGCAGGACATTTCCTGCATTCCCTAAATGCTCTGACAATTCTCTGCAGAGTGGGAAAGCCTGAAGTGTTTTTTTTTTCCTTCCTAGTCACCCTCATTGGCATTATCTGCCAAACTCTGGACCAGTCTCCTCAAACTTTTTGCATCCACAGTATTCTTTAAGAGTTTCACAGTTGATGTAAAGAATATTATTCCTCCCAACGTATATATTGAGCTATAAAATTGTTGAAGAAACTCAGAGTG
>BJBW01013107.1:25034-46042 GCA_004320125.1 Scolopax mira | reverse complement strand
GGGGGTTGGAACTAGATGTTCTTTAAGGTCCCTTCCAACCCAAACCGTTCTATGAAAACATGTCTTGGTCAAGCTTACGTGAAACACTGAGTGCTAAAAATAGAAAATGAAACAAGTAAAGGATCATGTTATTTACAATAATCCTTTTTTGTGTGTGTGTGTGGTAACTTGGGTAAAGGATTTCCTTGACTTTTCAGGTCTGGTTTCTCGCTCAATATTTGTATTATTTTGCTGAGAGAAATGAAGGCGAAAGTAATTTGAATTGCACCCTCAAGCAGGTAACAATTCGGCCCTTTTCATGAAGGGAGTGTAAAGTGAGACTATTCTCCACTTAATTAGTTTTGTGAGAGTGATGTATAAGGCAAGGTCAGTGCTAAAGGAAGAAAGGGCTGGCATGGAATTGAATGCTGCTTACGTTGTTTGAATAATTAGAGCATCACTCTGAGGTGGGAGGGAGGAGAGGGACTGAAATGAAGTGGGAAGACGAGATATTCCTGAAATAGCAATTGCATTGCCATTGGTCTGGGTCGCATCACGCGTACGCTGCTCGAGATCAACGAAAACCAAACGGGTGGTGGTTCCTTACCTTTGATGCCGCGGTTGTGACTGTAGCTGAAATGAAGGTGTATTTATAGAGATTACTCTGTTCTCTGGCCCAAGTAATCTCCAGGTGCTTTTCAGCTGAGGCTTGACATAATTGATGTAAGGCTCTGTTGGTTGCTTTAAGAATAAATTGCTTAACTTGGTGTTTTTGATACGCAGGCTTTTAGTTACCACCCAATTTAGGACAAATTTCTTTTATCGCAGTGGGATTGGGTGAATCTTACCCTTTGTGTAATCTTGGTCTGACCTGAGGGATCCACGGGCGTTTTGCTTCCCTTTGTAAAGTGACTGTGTCACTTCTGTGTGTCCCTCTCAGGTGGCTACTCAGGTCCCCCTCAGTAGCATTGCTGTACCGCTCTGGGGGGCTCCTGTCTCCCAGTTCATGTAGGATTCATCAACTGGGACTGGCAATGAGGATGCGGGGTTTCATCAGCAGCACTCGTAGTACCCATGGCATTAATTTTTTAAATCATCTTCCTTCTCCATCCCCTTAAAATAGTTTCCCAAGAAGGGAAAAAGCTCCTGTGGTGGGTTGACCTTGGCCAGCCCCTCTATCATTCACTCTCCTCAACAGGACTGGGATAAAACAAGATGGAAAAGCTCATGGGTCAAGGTGTTAATGATTGGGAGTTGGCTTACTAATTATTGTTGAGGGAAAAACACCTTGGCCTCAACTTCTGATTATGATGATTGTAACCAGCTAATTGCACTTCTCATTTGAATGGGTCAGGTGAAAGGAATTAAATGGAAAATTCCCTCTTTCTCCTGGAGCAAGAAGGCTGTTCCTGACACCAGCTCCTCTGGCATAAGAGGGAGGTGACAGCCAGAGCTCTCCAGTTCCAAGAGCTTCATACAGCTTTTCTTCACACACTTGGCTTAATTATAGAAGTCTAAGAGTTCTGAACAGTTTTCCCCTGACCCCTGTAGCCTCTATTTACAAATCTGGTGGTAATTAGCAGTAATCTGATTTTGTATGATTTTTTTTTTTCTGTTCATTTTGTATACGAAATCCTCAGAGTTTTACTCTTCTGTTGGAGGTGACTTTTACTTCCAGATTTAGAAGTGTTTATGATTTTTGACAAAAGAATGGAAAAATGACAGGACATGTTTTGTTGGTTTTTTTGGGTTTTTTTTTTGTTTGTTTTGGTTGTGTTTTTTTCCATAAAGTAAGAAAGGTACAGTGGGAAGAAACTATAAGAAAGTGTGAAGGAGCCAGAAAGCAAAGCTTAACAAGAGAGGGACAGGGGAGGATGGCTAGTAGGAGAAGGAAGCATTGCAGAATGAGCTCCAAGTGATCTGCAGCACTTCATCTGCTCACGCCTGGCATCACACATTCTCTTACCTGTCCAGCAGACATGTAAGTTGAGAGATTTTGGGTTTTTTCAGGTTTTTTTTTTTCAGGAGTTGTCAAAATCTATAAGGTGGAGGCATCTTTTCTTGCATCTCTAGGGGGTTCAGTGGTACTGGCTACGGCGTTTGTTCAAGTAACTTAGACCAGATTAACTGCCACACATTGTGAACGTGCCATCAAATTGCTTACGTAAAAAGGTGTTGTTTTTTTTTTTTTTTCTTTGGCTTTTACATCTGCTGCGAATTTCTGTACAGCCATCTTTGACATTCAATAGATTTCCAGATCTCTTATGTTGCTCTTAGATCTCAATCTGCCCAAGCTGTGCTACAGAACTGCCTTGAAAACGTTAAATTTTTTAATTGTAATTATACGCAGTGCTCGGAACTGCTGTCACTTATACTTTTTTCCTCTGAGTGCTGCGGGAGAATAAGAAACTATGATGGAGCCAATTGCCACTGCAAGCCATTGTCACTTCCTATGGGGTGCAGAGCAGGAACACCTGAACCGTGAAAGTCTCTTTTTCTAGTGAAATAAAGATGTGGTGGTGTTTTGGGGAGCTGTAGTATTGGTGGGAATGGCAGGGGGACACATCTCCTGGGGAAATTGTGATTTGTACTGGTTTGAGATCATCATGTAGTGCAGGTGCTCCCTCCTACCCCTCGCTGCAGGTGTTGAGGTAAGGCTTCTTCTGGCTGTAAAAAGGAGAAAGGTCTCTGCATCCCCAGTGATGTACAATCAGTGCAGGTCTCTCGTGTGCTCTACTTTACGTTTCCTTCTCGTCTCGCACACCAGCGACTGAACGTTCAGAGCCTGCCAAAAATAGCTAACTGTTCTCAAGTGATTGGGTGAGGAGAACTGGAAGGACTTTCATCTGCTGCTCTTCTTTTCCTTTCGTCTCCTTCTGCCCCGTGTTTGCTTTCTGCAAAAAAAAAAAAGTTTGTTTGGGAGTTTTATTTATTTCTTATGCTGGAAGTCAAGAAAAGGTGGTAAAAAGTGAAGTAAGTCAAAAGGGATCAAATAGCAAGTCTCTTCTTGATCACCTGAAGGGAAGGCTACAGCAGCAGGAAGATTTTGATGCCAGTCCCAGGAGCTGAAAAAAGATTTCTGGGATGAAGTGTGACCCATTTCTCTTTTACCCTGGTGTCAGGAGACCTCCTGGACAGGGTGGCCAAAAAGCAAAACATCTATTTTAATGTTGGAGTTTGGATGGTATCTGGCCTGTTGAATTTTCAGCCTTGTATTCCTTGGCTACTGGGAAGCTACATCTTTGGTTTCTTTGACTGAAGGAGGGATTTTGGGTTTTGTTTCTTTGTCTCAGGGTGTTGTGTTTTGTTTTGAGGGTTTTTTTTGTGTTTTTTGATTTATTTGTTTTCCTTCAAAATATCAGCACAGAAACCAGTTTTCAAGTTTTGTTTTTATATTTGTGTCTTTGGGAGGAATTTCTGTCACCTGATTTCTGGGATGTTTGGAGTACCAAACTGGTATAAATAATAGCCTTTTCATGTAGGTTATCCAAGTAGTAGGTGATGGGAAGGAGTGAAAGCTTTGTAGACAGTCATGCAGTAACTCATAGAAGGAGAGAACAACACAGAAGACAGGAGGAAGGTAATTTTTTTTTATTTTCCTAATAGTCCATTTAAGAAATTTAAGTGGGAGCAATGACTGTAGAGGAGAGCAGAATTGTACAGACCTGTGAAAATCATCAGTTTTGTTCCACGGCAACTTTCAGGGTTTAAAAACATTTGTATTTGTTGCCCTGTTGGGACACAAGCAAAACTTCTTTGAAGCCACTCAAGAAAAAGTGACAGGTCAGAATTATTTAAAGGAAAAAGACCTGTCAGGTGTTACATCTGTCCACCCTTGATCCGAGAAGACCTTCAGTCAAAACTGGGATTTTTTTTTTTTTTTGCAAGATTTCTGAATATGATCAGAAAAATTCATTGAGCACTTCTGAGCGTTGTTAGGAGTAGATTTTGGAACTTAAGAGTTTGGAGGAAAAGCAAAAAGCGGCACAATTTCAAGTCAGCAGTGGGAGGATATCAGGAAGCTTTGCAGCAAGGCAGAGAGGTTTTGTAAATATGCTTTTTGGACTGAAAGTGTCTTGTTTTGATTCCACTGCACATTGTATGATGAAGGATGAACTTTCAATCACCTTGTGATTTGGGGAAGGAGCGAGAGATGCTGGGATGTGGATACAAGGCAGGGAAAGCAAATCCCTTGTAACTTTGAATGCCAGAAAATTAGCTTTGAAAAGGCTCTGGAGAGCACGAGGAAGCTGAAAAATGGAATGGAGGAGGGGACATTATGGGCATAATTTATCACTGTTTCCGGGAGTGCAATAATAGCCTGGCTGTGTATTTTCTCACTGCAGAGTGTGGATTTATGAAGATGATAAAAGAAGCACTGGGGTAGCTGAGGTAGGAAGGGATCAGTGGTGGCAGGGTCAAGGGAGAGATGAAGGTAGCAATGACACAGATGGAGACAAAGGCTTGGGGAGGAAAAGGTGCTTAGGAATTTGCTGCAACTCCAGGGCTTCTTGTAAGAGGACCAAAGATATGGGTTTATCATCAGTGTTGTCAGGAGCTGGCAAAAACATTAGCATTTGAGCCACTGAAGCTGTTGAAAATACTAAACCTATAAAGAGAAATGCCTTTGCACACCAGGTTAGCTCACTTAGATGATTGCCCAAGTAGGTTTTCCACCAGTTGGGTATTTTGCAGATTGTCATAAAGGCACCCGAACTGCAAAATGGCAGGAGAGGCAGAACTGGGCTTACAAATGAAAAAATAAATTGTTAAATATTTATGTTGAAAACAGAAGAAGGGAGACCCAACTCTGTGTGGTGTGTAGTGGTCTGGTCAATCAAAGATCTTAAAAAAAACTTCTGCCACCTACTCTTCAATGTACCTCTTCAATGTACTAAACAGAGAGTAATTTTGTTTATTAAAATCTATGTCCTATCTGCATTGGTTCAAACACTCAAGAATGAAGCTGTTTGTTTGGTTAAACAAAGCCTTCAAATCATCTGTGTTTGAGTTCCTGGAGTCTGGGTGTCCATTTAAAAAAAAAATAAAATTAAAGAAATATCTATCCTGGATTGTTACCAGGTTGAGACCAGTGCTACCCTACTAACTAGTCCTAAAACCCCACATGTTGCACCAGTGTTGCTCTGGGGTGACCCCCAAAAGTGAATTCTGGAATTACTACTTGATTGGGGTTTTTTTTCCCCAAAAGCTAGAGAACTCTTGAAACAGAGGATGAAAGCATTTACTGGTGCATTGAAGGTGATGTGTAGCCTGGTGCACACAAAAATTTCCATCGAATTTTGAAGTGTGTGCTTCTACCAGGCTTGTCTGAATAAACTCTGACTGCTCTGGTTTGGGCCCCTTATCAGCAAATGTTACGTATTCCTGCCATGTCATGTCCCCACTATCACAAATTCTTAGATTAAGTGTATTTCAGAAGGAGCGATTGAGTGTGGATGAGGAAGACCGAGTGAGTGACAAAAGGCTTATAAAAGAAACCAACAAAAATGCAGCGCGTTGTCATCCCTCTCATTCAAGATGAATGAACGAGGTGTTTGAGGTAGTACCTCTGTCACTAAGAGGAGAAGATAATGCATGACTCTTCTTTTATAACGTTGTTAAAATTGTTGGTGTTAATTCCTCAACAAATCATTACGCTCAATGTGAAACACCCTATTTTTTTTTTATATGTCATCTTTTAAAAACGCTTTGGCCTCCTTGGTTAGAATCTCTTAACTACTGTTTTTATTATTGCTTTAGACATTTTAAGCTCTCGCTGTGCATGGGACATGCGTTTGAGTAACTCTACGGGTAAGAGACTTGGATAGCTCGCCTGTGTTTGGTTTTGGCACTTCATAAAGAACATAACTCGAACCAGTGCTGGAAATTCTGCATTGATCCTTGATCCTGCGATAGGGGATTTATGTGTGTAGGATGAAGTGACATGATTTTAATAGAGACTGAAGTATATAAGACAAATAGATTTGGCTCCTGAAACCCCATCCTTGAAATCAGTAGAAAACCCTGCTGGTGAATAAAAGGTAGCAGAACCCTGAGTATAGTTTGCATCTTCAAAGGTTGCCTGGAAGATGCTGCCACTGAAACATTGTCATGAAATTTTATAATGTACCACGCTGAATGGCCTCAGAGGCAGTTCCCCTGTATTATGGTAGTTTGTGCTTCAAAATTTGGCTTTGGGAACTAAGTGCCTAATTCAGTTTCTTCCCTTCTCTTCATCTTTATCTCTTTCTTAATTTTTACCTTTATCCACAAGCATAAGGATTATTGACTCAAAGGTCTTGAAAGGTGATTAATACCTTGTTGATGTTATGGGAAGAGTCTTTAAAAGACGGCGGCATCCACTTTTGACCCTGTCTAATACCACCCCAAAGTATGGAAATATTAGTTTTTTGTGCATTTCCTAATGAGTATTTCAGATCTGCAACACCCTATAGGCTGTAAATGTGTTATACGACGTAGAGAGAACAGCGCATGCTTTATAAATTCAGGCTAATAACCGCTTTGATCGGCGTAAGTTTATTGCCAGACAAATGATATCTTCGTGTGGAACACGACTGTGCTTGTAGGCTTAATCCCCTGGCTGCTCTGATGTGAAAAATTAGGGGGTTGGCTGCTGATTAGACCCAGCCAACGTGGTGGCTCCGAGCAGCCGCCGGTTTGAAGCGCGCGATCGAACCGTGGGATTGAAATCACATCCGCCTTTTGTTGGGAACTTTTTTGTTGTTGTTGTTTTTTCAAGTCTCCCAGCAATGGAGCGGGCTGCCCTCGCCTGCCCGCCTTTCTTTTCCAAGATGTAATTATGCCTCGCTCACCGACTTGAGTAAATCAATTAAAACTCCGTGTGTGTGACAAGGCTTTGACGTAAGGTAATTGATCGGGATGTGCAGGCGTGTGAGGAAGGCGTGGGGTGGATTTTAAAGGAGAAGCCTGAAAAAACTCCATGAGCTTTCTTTCCACGTGGTACAGTGGTAGCTGAGTTCCTAATTTCTGTAATACCAGGCTTTTCTCTGAGTGCCATGGTATTAAACACTCCTCTCTGATTGTACTTGGGTCCATCTCTTTTCAGCCTGTCCTACAGGGATCAGGTCGCGTCTTGATGCTTTCCCCTTCATCTTGAAGAGAAGTTAAGGGTACTTGAGAAGGGAAACTCAAGCTGCAAAGATGCACGGTTGTCCACCTCTTTCAGTAGGCTGATATAATTCACTAATTATCTCCTCTGCCTTGGCTACCTCTGGAAACTGGTCCCTTTTTGAGTTTCTCCACCTCTGGGGCATGCTATCCACAAGTTGAGGTGAAAATTCCTCCTGTAAGGGCCTCAAATTGTAAGGACCTACTGTTGATCAGCCAAAAGCACTAGAGGGTACAGAAAAAAAGGGGAGTGGGCACCTTGTCAGCCTTGCCTGCAAATAAAACTTCTGCCTTTATCCCCAAAATGGTGGTTGGTCCCTACCTGTGGGGTCTGGACGTGGAGCTTACACTGGGAGCCACTGGGCTCCACGGCAATCAGAAGGGGCAGGAAAATCAGCCTCCGTTAAGGAGCCAGCCTTCCCCTTTGCCACTCGGTGATATTTTTAGAGTTGGAAGACTTTCTTACCCTTGCTTTTCCTCCCCAGGAAAAAAAACCCCAAGCAACTAGTATCTGTTCTCAAGCTGCACGTAAACTATTAGGAGTTGATGAGAGGAATTGTTTGTGAATCCAAGGGGATGGCAGGTACCTCTTGCTGCAAGCTCTTCCCTTTCAGGCCCGGAGGAAGAGATGATGAAAAGCAGTATTGCCAAATCTTATTTTTAGCTTCTGTCTTACGGGGATTTTTTTTTGTTGTTGTTATTATTTGATTGTTTGGTTTTTGGTTGTGGTGTTTTGTTGTTTTTTGGTTTTCCTAGATTTGGGCTGTTCCTGTCAGGAGTGTTCAGAACAGCATCATGCTGTATGTTGATGGTTTTTTGTTTTTTTTTCCTCTCAGTATTACTTGGTGGTCCAATGCCCTGTGGCTGATGCTCCCGTGCTGTTGCTGTGACAGGGATGCTGCTCCCATTGCAAAGCATCTTGTAAAATAAGCACACTGCCTTGGGCAAAATTAATTTCTTTTGGTTTGATGTGGTTATTGCATTCTCTCCTCTGGCCCCTTGCAAATAATTGCTGTTGTCACCCTGACTACCTTGTACTCTCCTGGATGAAGCCAGCTGAGGAGATTCTGTAATGGAGGTGGCTTATAGATACATAGGGTCTCCTTGGAGGAGACATCCCACGGCTTGATGTGGCACTTGATCCCCTCTGCTGGGTGAGGGGATTTGCTTTAGACAAAAGATTTGTAGTTCTCTCTGTTTGCGGTGGTTTTGTCCATCGAAAACATTTCTCCTGGCTTAAACTGCTTTTTAGGTAAAGTCTTTATTCATGGTGTGTCTGCACGCCTTTATTTTTTGGCTTCCTTTACAGTTTTCCTCTTTCCACTCTGGTTTTGTTCTTGCTCCAGGCCAGGTTTGCTGTCAGGCACAGGGAGCTGATGCAAACCCTGTGTCCACGGTGTGGACCAAGCTCTCCTGCCTTTGCTTCTGTTACTATTAATGCCTTTCTCTGTCTCTTCCAGCCCCTTCCCTTGTCATGCTGACAGCTAAATTGGAAACCAACTGCAACTCTGCTCTAGCAGTATTTTGCCTGAGGTTCTAACAGTCGACTAAAACTGACTCGGATCATGATTTTAATTGGTTTGATTTTTGCTCATTGGCTTTAGGGGGAAAAAAAAAAAGAGCTATTTTAGTCCCTCTTCATCCTTGGTCAATTTTATTAATCCATCTGTGGTTTTGAAAACCTCAAAGACCTTCAGCATAGGGAGGTCTGAGTGAGGCTTACCCTGAAAGGCTGATGTACCTGGTGGTATTTGGTTTCTAGTGGGCAACAATATTCATGTTTGGTCATGCAGAAAATTGCCAATTTGAGGGGACATGACACCTATTGATTACTGTGAGAAGTAGTTTTTCATATGAGATGGGATGTATTTAAATGCCAATTCTTTCCTTTTGTCTCAGTTGTAGTGCCTGTGATGTTTTTCCTCCTTGGACTGCTGATCCTTGCTTTTAGAGCCAATGGAGGATAATTCAGTGCCTGTAGCCACAGAGAGGGGCGATGACACGTGTTTGTGCTGTTTTGCTGTGGGGACGAGAGCAGTCAGTTTGCTTTAATTTTTAATGCTTTGATTCTTTGGCAAACACCAGAGGTGTTGAAACTACTCACTCATGCAAAGAATAAATGATGCATGTGTACAGGTTTGGTGCCTGAAGGCATTTTCACGGGGTGTACCTTCAGGCACACAGCTTAAAGATCCCAGACTCTTTACCCATCCACATCCATGAAGTGAAAGGATGGAGACATCCTTCTCTAAGGGTCCACACAGGCTTTCTTCAGTGTGCTACCACCTCCTGCCACCCTGACTGCCATTCGCTGTTCTCTTGGTCAGGCTGATATATTGATGGTAACTTGAATACCAGCAAGAATTGTTTGAAGATCAATACATCATCTTGAACAGCAGGTATAGAGTAAAAAATATACAAGCAACTTTGTCTTTCTGCCCAGAAGGTCCAGTTGGGTGCCAGCTTTGGCTGCCCCAAGTTTGATGGCTTGAGTGTCCCTGCAGTTCTAGGTTGGGTTTGAACTGCAGCAGTTTGAACTTGTATCAGATGCGATCAATAACAAAGGCAATTCAGACACTGATTAATTTGGAGGTTTATGTCCTTCATTTCCATGAGACATGTTTGTTCAGTTACATTATCTGCCTAATTGTATTTCTGAACAATTTCTTGCAGAGACCTATAACTGTGTGTTCTTGATATGAACACACATTCATTCATTCATTATTTTCTAGGGGAGATAATCAGTTAGTGACTTCCTGAGCTCAGCTCTTCCTGTCTGCTCTTGGTCTCTGTGGTAAAACTTGAATTTCAGAGGGTAGAACAGAATTTTTCTTTATTTTCTCTCCTTTGTGAAAGGAGGTGGTTACTGGGAGGTTTTTCCTTGCAAATATATGAATTGGTTGTGATTGGTGGTGGGTTTTTTTTTCAGTTGCCCCTCCTACCCTAAGTTATTTAAAATCTGTAATTTGTCAAGAATTGTTTTTTGTGCTATTTTAAAAGCACCAAATGGAAATAACTATGATCGGTATAGTCTGTTGTTAGAATTCTGGCTCTTCTGAATTGGAAAACCATGTCTCTTTGGAAAATGTATCACTTCATTACACAAATCCTGCTGTCTGGTGCTGGACTGAGGAGTTTAGAGGTGCGGGACTTCATGTTGGCCTGGCACGTGAAGAACACCTCTCTCAAAGCCTCATCGGGAGGAGCAGCTTGTGGGGTGATCTTGAGTCCTTTCCAGAAGTGGTGATGAGGCAGAAGAAGGCTCTTGACTTTTTGTGTTATTAATGGGCTGAAACAGAGGATGTGTGAAGCCTTGACTGGCACACATAAGGGCCTGTAAGCTGGCATAAAATTCAGCCATTTGTGGTTTGATACCACAAATGCTCGATGGCTCCTGGGCCATCATAGGCAGGACCTAAAAGTTCCACTGAAGGTTTATTTCCTTTTTCTGCATCAATATTTATGAATCTTCCCCTGCTATGCTCCGGGCACCTTAAAGGAACTGGGTACTTATAGGAGACGTGGATAAGAATGAAATTTGGGTATGAATGTGATGGGCAGTTTACAAATCTTTCACAGTGGTGCACAAAATGTTGTTTTGGGGCACTGCTGTGGGCATCATGTATTCAGGGTAATTATATTCACCTTCTTAACCACAGTTCTTTCCTTGTTTGTCTTTTCATTTAGCAGTGTTGCTATTAAATAGTGAGATACTGGTAAAACTTCTCAACAGACCAGGATTAGCCGAACAAAATTCCTAGCTTGAGCACTCAACAGGGAGGCAATTTTGAAAGCAAAATGTCAGAGAAGAATTGTGCATTTTACTGCTGACGTTCAGACGGGTGATACAGACCCAGCATTATACAGTTACTGCTTGTCACTGACTTTTTTTTTTTTTTTTAATGTCTTTGTCTCCTGAAAATACTTCTGGGCGTCTTTCAGAATAGCATCTCTCCCTGTCCCTGAATATGTTTAGAAAAGCTTAGCTGCTGAAGAATCTTAGTATGAAATCTTAGCGCCTCTTGTTGGAGATGAAAGATTAGAGAACCTTACAAGGGCACTTATTTTCCTTTTCCAATACTATCACATATTCATTACATGTTTTTCGGGGAAACCAGTTTCCCTGTGAAGTTTGTCTGATGGTTGTGGGGTTTTCTTTTGCCCTCGAGCTTTACCCATCCTAGTGTGTTTTACTTGTCCAAGCTTTTATTTTTCTGTTTATATTAAATATGCTTAGGCTAAATCCCCAAGTAATGCCTCTGTGGTGGAGCTGCTCTGTAAATACACTGTGTTTACCCAGGTACTGGATGTTTCTTGCATGTGTGTGGTGCTTCGGACTATTTGGCAGCTGGAAGGAAAACATAGAGGTGAAGGAGAGCATGTGGAGACGGAAGACTCCTCAGCAAATGCCTGTGAGTTTTTAAGTGACAGTGGTAAGATGGAAAATTGAGAAAGACCAAGAACCAGATGCTCTTTTCGAAAGCAGATCCCACTACAGACGCAGCTTTCATTTCTTCCCCTCTCCCCCCCAACCAAGGAACTTTGTTCTTACTACAGAATTCACACTTCTGGGCTTTTTGTTGCTTTATACCAGTGAATTTGAAGAATGATTCTGCTGGGAAAGGCCTGCAAATGTAGAAGACCTACCCAGCCCGGAGGATGCTGAAGTACCCTCCGAAGCATCCGCAGCGCACTGGGGATGCTCTAGCTGTGGATGGGTTGGCACCTCTGCACGGTGAAATGCTGCTCCATCCAGAGTCGATGCCTGGGATCCTGCTGTGTCTGTCACCTCACTGATTGTCCAGAGGCTTAGCCTGAACTCCCACTTCAATACTGTTCCCATTTTGAGGGGAGCTGGCACTCGCCTGCAGCGTTCTGTGGTGCGATGTGTGATGCAGCGCAAGAGACACCCCTAGAAGTGCCAGGAAAACAAAGCCACACAGTGTTGATCTCATTAGAGAGAGGCAGTTTAAAATTTCTACTCAAATAAGCCCTCCTATATCAAAATACCAAGTTTTTCAGCAGTGCATCAAACCTGCTGCTCAACAAGGGGTCTATGCTACCACTTGACAGGGGCACCGATGAGCTTCTTGTTCTGTATATCTGGTCCTTCAAACGCTCAAGGAAATAGAATAAAAATAGGCTCTCCCAGACTGAAACTGGGATCTAGCACAAGGAAGGAGAGGGAAGCAGAGCCTTGGGGAGGAATGTCCCAGCCATTCTCTGCTCTGTGGGTCCCACAGCAGCAGAGCCTTGTGGTTAATTTGGAGCTGGCTTTGCAGGCAGCCCATCAACACCAGCTTCCAGGTGGATTTGCACGCTCCAGCTGACCCCAGGGTGTTCCTTTGGAATTTCTCAGGGATTTCCACACTGCCTTCAGACCTCCTGTTGAGAGGCTGTCATGGGTGTGAGTGTCCTCAGGAGTCTGGAGGTCTCTAGAATAGTGCAGGCTGAACAAATCCCACATCTGCCTCTTTCCATGGATTTGAGGGAGAGCCTGGGCTCCTGGAGCTGGAATATGGCTGGAAACACCCCTGATCTTGGTGTCTCTGCTTTATGACCTGCTGTTTTCCCAGCTCACTCCCTACTGACTCTTCCTCAGGCCCTACCTCTTTGCTCCACAGCTCCCAACCTCTCATCTCTTCCCTTCAATGCCCTTCTTCCTTCCACAGGTGTTATCCATCCTTTTCCTCAAGTTGCCTAATTGAATAACATAATTAGGTTAATTAAGAGCAATTGTCTCTACCTGTTTTTAGCTTGGAGTTTGTTTCCACTTTGTCAGATCTGGTGAAGGGGTTGTGTGCCAAAGACTTGTCCAATCTTTATTAATTAGTCTAACAAATGCCATAGTCCTTTCTTTCTGTCCTTAAGCCACTGTGACTATCGCAATGCTGTGCTTGTAGACATTAATTTATTTGTTTGTGTGGCAGAACAGGCCCATGACTGGTGCAATCCACTGCTATTTACTTATTTTCTTACAAGTATGCTGGTTAATTGGAACTTTTGAGAGAGCTTTTAGTTGTTATAGATATGCAGGTGCCTCACTATTTGCCCATAGTCCTGTATTATAACCACTTCAATCATCAGCCTGTAAGGTCTGCATGTTAATCACTCCTTTTGTGAGATGAGGTTGGCAATTGAATCTTCATCAAGCAACTGATGAGTACATCTGTGACTTTTTAATTTAAAAGTAAGGTTAATAAGGCCAGGTCCTGGTGGGAATCAACTGGTGGTCTTTGTTGCAAAGGTAATGAGTCTGGCTCTGCTGTTCGTATGCCTCCATTTTTAAAGATTGGCTAAATTAGTAACCAGAAGCAGATGTGAAGGATATTATCCACTCTGTAGATGTTAATTGCATCTGTAGAATAAACAAATCACACTTCTCTATAAATACAGGTGTGTACCTTCTGAAACAAAATGTTAAGAAGGCTCATTCTCTTCCAAGTGATGGTGCTGTGTAGTTATAAAATACGTGTTCCAAACAGGGCAGGAGCTGCAGAGCTGTCTTTGGGCTTTCATCAGACCAATTTTCTGTTCTCTGCTATTCTGTTACCACTCATGGTTCACTTGAGCAGGCTTATTTGGCGTCTGAGCCTTGTGTTAATCTGTGCACAGATGTGACTGTGGCCAGCGGCTGTGAAGCAACTGTCCAAGCCAGCAAAACTGGAGTCACATATGCTCTTGTTCTGTTTTTCCTTCATAGAGGTATTAAAATGGTACTTCTTTCATCCTGCCATTTTTTTTGGCCTAAATATCCTGCCTAAAATATTAGCCATTTGTATTTCATAATGAAAACAAAGCCAAAACCGAAAGCCTGGGTGGGTTTGTGTGACCCATATAACTCATCTGACTTCAGAACAGAATTGACCTGTTTGGTGAAGCAGTAGCCCCCAAAGTAGCCTTTTTCCAGCTTGTTCTTCTCAGAAGTTGCACTAATCCTTGGAACTGAGACTTGCACCCAGAGCGTGCCTCTTGCAGGAGGCCCTCACAAAGATCATGTGTTTCATGGTGGGGTTTGCATTTCATGCCTTGATTTAAGAACATCCCTTGTATTTCTTATGCCCTACTTATGGGTTTTGAAGATCTCAAAGACAGCATAGAAATGCTGTTCAGATGGTACTTCTTAGCATCAGAGGGATTAAAAAATTGGCTAGAACTGTCTGTGCCTGAGCTGACTCTGTTTGTCACCTGTGGCACCAACTTTAAATCTGAGAATTGGAACTACCTGTCTTGCTGGAATAGAATTTTTGCTAGGTTTGTAGTGCAGCAAATCATGTTTTACTGTGACTTACAGCTTCCCTGTTAATATAAGTTATAGATACTCATTAACTTTGGAATAAATACTGAACTTTACTCTTGCAATTACAAGGCAGTATTAGTGTATAATTTTAATCAGCTTTAATATAGAATGTTATGAAAAATGAGCAGAATTTTAAATGTAAATGACACACATGTAAATGGTAGCTCTTTACTGTATAATTATTAGTCTGTACGCCCTCTGTGTTTTACATTATATGAGAATGCTTTTTGTACACTAAGTGAGAAGTAACCAGGAGATGTCTTAAACATAAAGCAACATTGATTCATTACCTGATTATGTTCATGTTCAAAACCAAATGAAGACTCTCAAAAATATTTGCCAGGGAGATAATTTGCAAAGAGATGGGGGGAGAGGGGTGGAAACCAGTTGGGGTGGTAGTAACATATAGTCAAAGTAATACATATCAGAAAAGATATCTATATCTGTATCTCTCTCTATCTATCTATATAAAGATGTTTGTGTATTACACAGATGTAGTGCTATTACTTGAGTTATTTTACTGCTGTTCTTCCCTCTGTCTGTTTGCTGAAGGCCCCATCTTACGTTTGAATGGGCAGGAATTTGGGAATGACTTCAACTGGGCAGGGTCTACTGCAGTTGGCTTTGGTTCACTGGTTCCCAGTCTGCCATCCATCCTTGTGGTGTGGTACCCCCACAAGCAGATTCTACTGGACATCACAGGCTTAGTGTTGGGTGACAAAGGCAGAGCTTCCCTTCCTCTCTACAGCAGTCTTAGTTTGAAGCTTTGCTGGTGGACATTAGTTCCATCCTCAGGTCATCAGAGCAGCTCCAGAGGTGGAGGCACATGACAATAAGAAGGTCTGAGAGTGGTGCCCATCATGGGCAGTGCTATCACCCAAGGATGAAGAGCCACCAAGGCACAAGAGGGACAGTGGGGTGGGTATCTGAAGAGTTTACTGCCCCTCTGCACCGGCCTCCTATGCAAAAGCTCTCTCTACAGCACAAGTAGAAATATCTGAAGTGAACGTTTAGCCACAAAATAAGCCATATGCCTCTTTTTGATTTTATTCTTTTTTAATAGTTTAAAATTGAAAGGGAGGGAGATCTTTTGGCTGGGTCCATATCATTAAAAAGCTTGGTTACATGGTTCACAGAGTGACCAAGTGAACTTTTTACTCTAACATTATTATGTAAAAGTAACACAACTTCTGAGGAGTGGTATATACAGACATCTGTGTTAATTTGCATTGAGAAGTATGTGAGGTTAATAGTTCAGACAGATTTCATATATGCTTGTGGATTATTAGATTCTGGTACTTAGCATAATTATGAAGCTTAGCGGGCGGTTCTTCTGAAGCTCTTTTGACAAAGCTGTAGATAGAGGACTTGAAGCGGAGGTGCTCAAATACATGCATGGAAAGGGAAAATACTTCTAATACGATTGGTACCTCGTTGCAAAGCATTCAAGCACAGGATGCTATGCAGACCTGACGTTGTGATGATAGCCATTTTAAATTGGTATATAGGGCCATAAAAAAAAAGGTTTCCAGGAAGAAGCCTCTTTGGCACAAGAAAAGAAAAAGCAGGGATAAACCTGCTGGCAAGTGTTCACCAGGTCTGAAGGTCTAACAGAAGAAGCTTTTGTCAGGAAAATGCTGTTTTTCACAACACTTGGTCCAAAATGCAGGAGCCTGTACTTGGTGCTTGTTATCTGGAGTCATTTTCCAAGATACAAAAATATCTGAAGTTAAATGATTTGGATTTATCTGAATGATATGAAATACAGGAAAGTGATGTGAAGATATCCAAGTAGCACTTTGCCTTCGTAGCAGAGATTATGTCTCCCTTCTTATCCTGCACTGCTGAATATTCACCATCACAGCAGTTCTTTGTAAATGCAAGGTGAAGTGTAAGTCCTTAGGCTTTTCTCTTTGTCGTTACAATGAATTATATTCAACCCCTATATTTCTTGATAATGTGACATCCCAGTTTGGTTTCTTAAGGACAGCACTGTGTGTGATCGCATGGTCTGTCAAACCATTTCACTCGGGCAAAGCTTGAACTGGGCAAAGTCAGTGGGACTCTGAAATAAACAGTTTCTGTTGTTATGCTGCTTAGCTATTATCAGGGTTAGGTTGATGATTGGACTCGATGATCTTAAAGGTCCCTTCCAACCTAGACAATTCTGTGATTCTATGAGAAGAGAAGAAAGCCTCAAGTTGCATCAGTGGAGGTTTAGATTGGATATTAGGAAAACATTATTCACTGAAATGGTTATTAAGCATTGGAACAGGCTGCCCAGGGAAGTGTTGGAGTTGCCATCCCTGGAGGTATTTAGAAGACAGGCAGATATAGTGCTTAGAGATATGGTTTAGTGATGGGTTTTGTTGGTGTTAGGTTGATGGTTGGATCAGATGATTCTATCTAGACAATTCTATGACTCTGAAAATGGTGCTGTGTAAAGAAAAAGGATCAAAAGTCGCACTTTCAGTGAGAAAGAGGGATTGCACCCCCTTTCTTGTGTTCAGGGAGCTGGTGAGCTGCCCAATGCAATTGTTTTGCTGAATTGGCACCATGTGCCAGGCCAGAAACTGGGGCAAAGTGGGAAAATATCATTGGGTAGGATGTGCAGAGATACTGCAGATGCTGGGGGGGGAAGCAACCAGCTGACAAAAATACAGTCATCGCTTCTTTTGTATACAGAGCAATTTATTTGGTAGCTGTGCTATTAAGCATTGTTAATCTAGATAAATGCTCTAATCCCATTTAAGTCCATTGCAAAGCTCCTATGCTGACTTTAATGAGGCTAGAGCTTGTTTCATCAAGAGTTCAGAAATTTTTTTTTCTTGGAGCATGTGTGTGTGGAGAGGGAACGGGGAATTACAGATGTTTTGAATTGGAAAGCAAACATGGAAACACTTTTTGTGTAAGAAGGAGGAACACTCTTATCTTTGCTATTGAGGAAGAGGAATGTTTACCTACTTGTTTTGCCTGTACCTCTTAGGTTTTACCTGTATCTCAGCTGAGGTATAATTTGAATAGGTCTTTTTTCCAAGTATTTCTGGAAGTGGGTACTGAATGCAGCTTTGGTTTGACTCAGCATGACCGTTGCAGGGGAAGGAGAGGATCTCCATGTTATGCCCATTAGGTTTTATGACCAGTAACTTAGGAGTTTTAGCTTTTGTGCTGAAATGAGCTTCTAGAAGCCATTTGCTTTTATTTTAAAAAAACAAAGCAAATCTCTAACCCTTCTATAAATGGAGAGAAGCTGGATAAATCATCTGTAATTATAAAGGCAGGTATTCTGGTAGATACTTTGGAAAGTATTTAGAAATATAAAAATACCTTAGAAATAGAAATACTTTAGAAAGTATTTCTCAAGGTCAAAATATCTGCTTGTGCACTTAACCTACCCTTCCCTTTACTTGGCTGTAGATTATACCTGCTGAAAACTATATGCAATGTCTATAATTCAGGAAGTTACTCAATTCTGTGTCTGTTGAGGATCAAAGCATTTTGCATCTTCCTTCTGTTCTGGCTGCGAGTGTTGCCAGTTTGTCAAATAAATGGATAAATGAGTAGACTCCCAGTGTGTCTTCCCCAGTTGGCAGAGGTTTGAAGGAAAAAACGTCTTCAGTGTCTTGAAGGAGTCAAGAAGAATATTGAATTTTTGTTGCTGGTAGTGATTGTTATTTTGTGTGCTATTTGGTATTCTCTCTGGTGGAAATGGCTTTCAGGCTTGACCTTTGGCTGGCTGAGGTTGGATTTGAGGAGCAAACATGAAGCTGGACATGAGGTACTGTAACAGTGGAGCCAGTTCTGCGAGGTGAAGGCTTCTTCCTAGATACTGAGCACGCCCTGCTCCAAATTAAGTTAAGGATTGGACTTGAAAAGATTATATGTGCACAGAGCAAGAAGCAGCCACATTAATTGACTGATTCGCTTTGTTTAATTTTTGATTTAGTGAGAATGCTGAAGTGATGACTCAGTGAGCCATACTAAGATGTAATCTGGAAATATCATATATAGGATGAGTAGTCCCTTCTAATGCAGCCTGATCTGAATATTAGATTTATTTCATAATTGATTTCCTCTGCAGGAAGAGCTACTCATGTCCAAAGTATTGCAATTAAAAAGAAAAAAATAAAAAAAAAAGATAAAAAAATACCCAGTCTGTTTAGCCTGTGGCTGTTGGTGAGCTGATGAGCTAAACAAGTGGTGTGATTTGCTTTTCTGAAGGGCTGTTGCAATTATGGGGTAAGTGCAGCTGAGCAAATGCGGAGTGAATGATCGGAGAGACTGTGCCTCAGTGCCAAGTGCTGGCCTGACTTAATGAGAGCAAGAAACCACAATGTTAATTTACTGGATGGATTCTATCTCAAGGAACACCTGGGGAACAGCTTTTGCACTTCGGAATAGTTTTCACTTATAAGACTGCCCAAATTTCTGGGAGGTTTTTGTGTGTGTGTGTTTGGAACCTGTCATCAAGAGGCTTTTAAAGCCTCTTTAAAGCCTTTTACCCCCCACCGACATTCCCCACCTCTCCAAATCCCCCCAAAATCACCCTGAAATCAAAAACTTGAAGTGTTTAAATAGAAGCAGGTACTTTGGCTGCATCTCTGAGGCTGTATAAGTCAAACAAACACATATTGGGAAGTACAAAATTTCCCAAAGATGGGAGTGATTCCTGATCAGGTTAAAGCCAGTGGTTTGGGCACTTTACATGTGATGACTCTGGGTGTTGTAAGAAAGTGAAAATCAATGAATGGGACACATAAATGATTCAGAGGAGCACAGTTTTAATGGGGCAAGTGTTGTTTTTCATAAGTTGTGAATTGGTCTTTGAGGTGGAAAAGAGTCAGGCAGACTCTGTAAGACTGTTGAGGTAGTTCAGACTCACTTCCTCCTGTCAGGAAGGGTGAAAGAATTAGCATTTGGAGTAGCAGAAGTTGGTAGCAGAACCATCTGTCTTACTAAATGTGCTTTAAAAAAGCAAGAGGCCATGGTGTGATGGTGTAGTTTATTGGCTTGGCCGGCAACATTATCTAAAGTGTAGTGCTATTCCTCCTCTGTCGATCACTGTACCTTTGGGAGAAGGAGCCCAGTCCTGAGAAACCCTCAAACAATGTGGCAAAATCAGAGGCACAAAAGGAGTCCTTTTGGTTGAAGACAAATCTTGTCAGCTTTCAACTTTTCAATTTGCTGTTTGTTCTGAGCAAGAGAAGTTTAAGGGAGAGTTACTATGAGTTTAGTGAAATTAAGAACAATTTAGAAGACAACAAACCATAGGGGTGAATCATAATTGGCTGTAATGGTGATGTCCACTTCTGCCTGAGTTTCTTGACTAAGATCTGTAATGGCTGGCTTATTTCTTTCTTCTGTTATTACCATGCTGTACTTGAAAAATTTATTTTCAGAACTGCAGAAATTGTTCTTTTATTGTAGTCCTGCTTTTCCTTAACATCGGAAAAAAAAAATCTTTTAAAATACCCAGTGGGAATATATGCTTGCTAAGATAAATGAATTAAAAATTGAAAAATGGTCAGATTTATTTTGCTTCTGTGTACGTTCAAAATTAGACTCAATTTCATAGTGTTTTTGCAGTTTGACAAGAAGTAATTGTTGATAGTGAATGTTTCAATGCAAAGGTCTCAATTGTTCTATATTTTTGCCAGCCTATTGTTATTTAAAAAATTAATGGGAACATCTAACATTGGAGGCAAAAGTGGAGATGAAGGGTGATATTTTCTCTTGAGTATTTTTTGACATTCTTAAGGAGGCAATACAGAATGCCTTTATTCTGGTGTTTTCTCTTTTCAATACCATTTAGGAAATCTGCTTGTGTGAGTGTGTGATGTATAATATATGAAAACCATAATGAGTGGAGATCAGTAATCTCTAGTCTCTGCCCAAGGCATCATTCACCATGGTATCTGAGCATCTAACAAATCAATTTGCTTGCCACTCAATCTGTTTGTCTTCTCTGCTACATCAAAACCCCACTGAAGTTAATAGAGAGGCTCCTATTGATTTTGGCAGTGTTTGGATCTCATCCTGACGTAGTTCCTCCTTTCCTCTTACTTTTCTCCTCACTCTTTCTGATCCCTCATCTGAAAGGACTCAGCCTCGGAGAAAGGCGAGCTGCATTTCAATATGTGCCTAAACCAGCAGCACTTGGAGGGATCCTCAGTGAGATCCACTGATAAGAAAAGCACTAAGGGACCTGAGATGGATTTGCTTAATTTC
Organism: Scolopax mira; assembly: GCA_004320125.1. Classification (NCBI taxonomy): domain Eukaryota; kingdom Metazoa; phylum Chordata; class Aves; order Charadriiformes; family Scolopacidae; genus Scolopax; species Scolopax mira. The sequence goes on along the minus strand of BJBW01013107.1, from coordinate 25,386 downwards.
TCCATCTTCTGTCTCTCGTAGGCTGGGAAGACCGTGGCTGGTTACTGGAGACCCACAGGTCATGCCTATGTAGAGGCTTATAAATTGGGGTCAGGGCTTTGGGATGGGAACAGAACTGTGTGGGGGATGGTACATGCTCTGGGCACATGGGTGGCTTTGTCAGGGGCTGCTGTGGGAGAAGTGTGTCTGCTTGGGACCCTGTTTGTTCAGATATGGAGCTGAGATTGTTTTCTTATAGAGCTGAAAAAGTCACAGCTTTGTGATGTGGGAGGTGGGTTGTAGCTGCTTAGTGGGGGTGCAATGCCACCCCACTCTTGGAGTGGTCTGTGATGGAAATCCATTAGGTCTGAGT